>JAODAL010025904.1:0-57748 GCA_025379985.1 Phyllomedusa bahiana | reverse complement strand
CGCAGCGGGTAAGTCTCCATGTAAACAGAGTGCACCTCTCCGTATGCATGGGCCCCCTACCAGCATCTCAAGCTCGGGAGTGCAATGTTGGATCTTGCCTTGACCAACGGGGTAGAATCGATCGCAACTACCTGCACTGAATCTAATAAGGACCTTCAGGGAAGGCACAAATGCTTAACAAATGACGCAGACACAAAATTAGAGGCCGATCCCGAATCCCAAAGACACTCCCAGAACCAGTCATGGAAAGATATGAAATCTTAACTGGAAGCAACAATTTTTTTGACCCCATAGGAAGTACCTGTTCGTCTAGGTGACTTTCCCATGAGTCACCTAGGCGCTGGAGTTTTCCGGCTGGACCTTCCTCTTGGGACACTCACGGATGAGATGGCCTTCTCCACCCACAGTAGTAGCAGGATCCCTGAATGCGGCGAGATGTCCTGCAGTCCCTGGTGCTGTTCGCAGAAGAGGCCCCTATCTGCATGGGCTCCTCCAAGGAGCTCTCCAGTCCAGCTGGTTCAGGGGTGGTGGCAGAACGGAGCAACGGAGAGAAGCGGGACAACGGGGTAAGTGACTTCTCCCGACGTCTCTTCCTAAAGCGTCTGTCCACCCGTACCGCCAGAGCCCTGGCCTCATCCAGCGTGCCAGGGGTTGGGTAAGGGCCACCAAACAAGTCCTTCAACATGGTTGGCTAGCCCCAATCTAAACTGGCATCGGAGGGCTGGGTCATTCCACCCTGATGGAATACACCAACGACGGAACTCCGAACAATACTCTTCTACAGTCCTCTTACCCTGTTTTAGCGAAGTGAGCTGAGTCTTGGCCACTGCCTTCCTATCGGGGACATCAAAGAGTAAACCCAAGGAGTTAAAGAATCGGTCCACAGAGGATAACGGGCGAGTCAGGGGATAAAGAAAATGCCCACTCTTGAGGGGACCCTTGATAATCCCCACCCTCTGTTCCTCATTCCCTGAGGTACATGGGCGGAGGCGAAAAAACAACCGGCAACCCTCCGTAAACGTTTGAAACGCCCTCCTGTCCCCCGAAAAACTTATCGGGTAATGGTAAGGGGGTTTCCACAACAGAGGAAAGGGATGTCGGAGGACCCTGGGGCTGAGGAGCACCCTGGGCGGTCTCCTGCTGCTGAACTCTCGGTGTAAGATCCTGGACCAACTGGGTTAGCCCCTGCATCTGCTCTACCAATGCCGTCATGGGGTTCATAGTGCTGGGAGAGCAGTAACTGTCGGCCTGTGATACTGTCACATCAGAGGAGGTGCAGTGGGCCCTGACTGCCACCCAGCCTACTGTTCCTGCCTACTTGGCGTGCTGCCCTAGATTGCAGACCCCAACTGGACGACAGTCCCTACGCTGCTAAGTGCAGGGCCGTCAGGGAAAAACGCAAGGTCAAATGGTCCGGGTCAATACCAGTCGAGAACGCCAAAGCCACAATCAGAAACCAAAGAATAAACCGGAAACAAGCCGAGGATCAAACACGAGCGGGAGCGAAGTACATAAACAGAAGACAAATCGTAGTCAAGACAAGCCGAGGTCAATAACAAAAGAATCAATACAAAAAAGTCACAGGGAACAACAGGGGAAACCTATCACAGGCAAGGCCTGAGGGGTCTGAGCCAGTTTAAATGATTCTCCCGGATACCGCCCCAGCAGCTGATTGGTGCGGTGCCTGGGCCCTCCGATTGGACCGACCGACACACCCCTTGCTGGACGAGGCTGCAGAGCTGTCACTCCTGAGCTCCCCAGCAGCACTTCTCCCAGGGCGTGGACCCAAAGCAGAGGGTTTAACCCTTACCGGGCATTGCCGCATACACACAGATGGCTGCCTGCCTGGATGTGTGACAGCACTCTGTGCAAAATACTTCCGATTTTGGAGTTGCTGGGGTGAAATACTTTCAAATACAAAGGTGTTTGTCATATACACACATGTTCCTGAATCAGCTTTTTTTTTATTTTGGGATATTGCAATCTGTGGTAAAGAGTTAATTTTTCACTTATTGTGGGTAACTCTGTGTCGAATCCAGTGTGTGTATTTCTGCCCTACACACGTCTGAAATCCATCAAGTTCAGTCGATAGAGAACACAGAAGACATGCAAATATTCCATTTACTTGTTATCTCTGTTTCGGATCAACCCCTGTTTCTTATTAGCTTTAGCAATACTTATGGGTTATTGATCGATTGAAAGCGGACACTGAGATCAAAGGAAGGGCAAAATGATCGGTGACATCAACGCAAAATTACTGCCGACAGCCTCTCCACTCTTTTTTTTTGGGGGGGAGGGTTCTACATGCATCAGTGTTTAACAGAGAAGGTTCTGTCATAATCTGTGGAATCATCTGATGACGCCGTAAAAAAGGAATGCGCTCTTTGACACTATAGTGGGATCTTGGCCCTCTGCTCGGTTCTTTCTAGCTGGCACTGACATTATCCTGTCAGGTTGCATTCCCAATTCATTTATTTGGTCAGTTTTAACCCCATAACTGCCCGGACAAGTGAAATGTGCAGCGATTCTAAGAGTGGCAACTGTCATCTGCGTGTCTTACTAAAACACATGATTGTTTCAATACCAAACCACGCTCCCTATGCATATTTCTGCTTGGCACAATGTTCTACAACACCATACAAGTTCGCTGCAGCCAGGAAATAGCTGTGTTTTAATTGGCCGAATCGAATTTTTGAGAAATTTGCTCATCTCTAATTACAATCATTGTCCTGGGACAAGAACTGCTGTAGCCAATATATTTTATATATATAATATATATAAAATATATATTAAATATATATATATATATATATATTTTTATATATATAATATTAATTAAAAAATATATTAAATATTATATATTATATGATAAACCCTTCAACCACCTAGTGGCAGTATTTCAATTAAGAACTTTTACTTCTGTAGGGCTTTCAATACCACATTGGTATTAGCACAATACCAAAAAGTATTCAGACTGTATATTAGAAATAGTAGTATAGATGAATACAGCAATAGTTGCAGAAACAAAACAACAGTCCTAAACTGAACTTTTGTGGTGTGAATGCTTACTCTAAATTTACCTCACTATTTAATATTATCTCATTTCAGATATGATTTGGGAAAGCCAATTGTTCAGTAAAAAAAAACTGTGCATTAGCTTTGTCATCCTATAGCCATAGACTTATATGGACATGTATGAACTTCGGCGCATCGAAGTACATTGATTCACGTTTTTTTTTTTTTTTTTTTTTGAAAACATCGCCTGATTCAAGCCGGTGAACGAAGTGTGCTCATAAATGCGGTGTAAACCTTGACGCCTCCCGCTTAGACAGACCACATTGAAATAAGTCTGCCTGTCGGAACTGTAATGCGCCTCACCTTACCGACCCGCATTCATACATGCGTCGAAATTTTCGAATGTGGTGCGTCCGGCCCCAGAATGCCGACAGAGCGCCCCTTCATTTTAGGCGCATTACAAAGTGGTGCAGCTTTCGCAGAATACAACAAACACATAGGGGGGGTGCGCCCGACAGCGGAGCCGGCACAGTGAGGCGTATTATACGTCAGAAAACAAGTGAAAAGCCCAATCATACATGTCCCCCTTAGTGTGCATGGTGATAAACCGTTGACAAATGACTGACTCCTACATACACCTGCAATTTGCAAGTTATTTAGATAACTCTACAAGTCTAGATCCAAAACTTGTACAATTGACAGGAGCCCCCAACCCACAAATGACATGAATAAATGTTCTGAACTATGGAGCATGTCGATCCCGTATAAATAAAAAATACATAAAAAAGTATGTAAAATAGCACAAGTAGAAGTTTAAAATGAGTCAAGAAGAAAAAAAATGAATCACAAAAAGGACATTATAGCAAAACAACCAAAAAACCTCCTCATTTCATGCAAACAATTTTCCCATTTATTTCTATGGTTACATCCCTGTACTCATTTATGCTAGATGCTTGGTTAGAAGAATTCATTTAAAATATTGTCTTTTATTATGGCAAAAGTAGCTCTATAGGCAGGGACATTTTTCCTGTCAAAATGACAGATATTACAACTTACCAAAACAGGTAGTGGATAACATGGATGGCTGATAATGCAATGGCCTGAAACGCGTCGGCCTTGCACTGGCCATTGCATTATCTACCGATGTGTATATAAAATGATCAATAATATGGGGGCAACTAAAAAAAAATTATTAATTCAATAAATTCATTTTTATTTCTTTCTTTTCGTTAGTCAATGATCAATAGTATGGGTGTAACGAAAATAAAGAAATAAAAATGAATTTATTGAATGTTTTTTTTCGTTACCCCCATATTATTGATCATTTTATATACACATCGCTACAACTTCGGGAGTCTTATCATTTTATTTCGGGCACGTCCAGTTTTATTACAGATTGCATTAGAAAACCCATAAGAGCGTCGCTCGCGCTCCCATTGGTCCAAATAACCGCGCCTCTTTTAACTTAGCCAATCACAAACAGAGCTCGCTCTGCATTTCTTTTCCCCATAGAACTCTATGAGAAGATAGCTCACCCGCTGATTGGCTAAGCAGGACCAGCCCCTCTTCCCACCAACCAATCACAGTACTAGAATATTTCCCATAGACAGTAATAACTTTTAGGGCGCCCTTCTATCGCGCCCTTCTTTCTCCATTCAAAATAGATGTACTACATCTGATTGGTGGATTCCTATCTGCCGCCTGGGCTCAAAAAGCAGCTCTTTTCTGCATTTTTTACTGTATTTTGAACTGTCTGCCTTTTCATTTGATTGGTCCATACCTCTCCATAGCTTATAATGGTTCCCTGTCGCTCCTATTCTGATTGGTAGGTTTCTGCCGCCCAATGAGAAGCGCTTAAACAATTTGAATTACTGTATTTCCCGGCAATTCTCTATATCCCCATTCCTTATGTAGCGCCAGTCTCGGCGACAAACACATTGTTAGGGATTTGATTGATTTATGTTTATAGAAGGTTTCAGCTCTTTTTCAGATAATATTTTACACTTAATAAAAATAATTTTTTTTAATAACACTCCATGCCGCATGGCGCTGAGAGCCAAGATTTCATTGCCCCGATCTGTCCATAGACTATAATGGGACAAGTAGCTCGCGCTCTGATTGGCCGATATAGCCAGGCTCCCGCTAGCTCAGCCAATCAGCTCTTTTCTGCATTTTTACTGTATTTTGAACTTTCCCGCCTTAGATTTTGATTGGTCCATAGCTTTTAATGGGTCCCTGTCGCTCCTATTCTGATTTGCTGGTTTTTGCCGACCAATGAGAAGAGCTTACAGAATTTGAATTACTGTATTTCCCGCAATGGTCTCTATATCCCCAATCCTTATGGTAGCGCATGGTCCTCGGCGACAAAACTCGTTGTTAGGGAATTGAATGTGACTTATGGTTTATAGAAGTTTCAAACTCTTTTTTTCAGATAATATTTAAATTACACTTAATAAAAAGTTTTTTTAATCATAAACTCAATGCCTGCAACGGTACGCTGAGAGAGCCGAGATTGTCATTCATGCTACAGGGGCAAACTGGCTACAGGGGACACTGGCTACAAGGGACATGGCTACAGAGTGTACACTGGCTACAGGGGACAGACATTGTCTACAGGGGGACAGACATTGGCTACAGGGGCACTGGCTACAGGGACACTGGCTACAACAGGGACACTGGCTACGAGTAGGAAGGACATGTCTAAACAGGGCCCAGGACATGGCTACAGGGGAGCCAGACATGGCTACAGGGGACACTGTGCTGACAGGTGGGCCAGACATTGGCTACTAGGGACACTGGGCTACAGGGAACACAGTGCTATCAGGAGGAAGACATGGCGTACGAGGGCGTCGGCAGACATGGCTACAGGGGGGCGACCATGGCTACAGGGGAACACTGTCAAACAAGGAGGAAAGACAATGGCTACAGAGGGCGCAACCAATGGCTACAGGGGTCCAGAAACATGGCTACAGAGGACACCTGGGCTACAGGGGCAAGAGCATAGGGCTTACCGGGGACAACTGGCTACAGGGGAACACATGGCCTACAGTTGGCGCAATGGACATGGCTGACAGTGGGCAGAACATGTCTGCAGGGGACATGGCTACTGGGGGAAAGACATGGCTACAAATGTGGGGCATACTACTACAGTGGGCACTGGGCCCTACAGTGTGAGCCATACATTGGCTACAAGGGGCACATGGCAAAAGGCTACGAGGGGGATAATAATCTCAACTGGCTACAAAGGGACACTGGGGCTACAGGTAGGAAGACATGGCTAACAACACGGTGGAACAGGGAGGGCCAAGCCGATACATGGCTACAGGGGGGCAGAGACATGGCTACAGGGGGACGACTGGCTACAAACAGGGGGCAGTACATGGCCTACAGGGGGTAACACTGGCTCAACAGTGGGAAACACTGGCTACAGGGGACACCGGGCTACAGGAGGAAGACAAGTGCAACAAAGGGGGGGCGAACATGTGCTACAGGCTACAGAACAGGTGGAGGCCAGACATGGCTAGCAGGGGAGGCACTGGGCTAACAGGGAGGCAGAACATGGCTACAGGGCCGCAGGACATGGGCTAACAGGGGGGCAGACATGGCTAACAGAGGACACTGGCAACAGTGCAGACATGACTACAAGGGGACACTGGGCACAGTGGACACTGGCTACGAGGTGACAGACATGGCTAACGAGGGGTGCAGAGGACATGAGCTACAGGGGGCACTGGGCTACAGGGGACAACTGGGGGCTTACAGCTAGTGAAGGAACATGGCTACACGGGCTCAGACATGGCTACATGTGTGCAAGAACATGGTGCTACAAGTGGTAGCAACGGGCCTACAGGGGCAGACATGGGCTACAGGGACAACTGGCTACCCAGGGGAACACAGTCTTACAGGAAGTGTGAGCAACCAGGGGACACTGGCTCGTGGCTACAGGAGGCAAAGACATGGGCTATACAGGGCGCAGACCGATGGGCTAAAGGGGGGCAGAACATGTGCAACAGTGGACAACTGGCTACCGGAGGAAGAACAAATGGCTAAATTACAGGGGGTGTGCTGCGAGACATGTGCTACAGGGGGTGCAACATTGCTTACAGAAGACACCTGGCTACAGGGCTAAACCGAGGGTTCAATGACATGGCTACAGGGAAACACTGGCTAACAGGGGACACTGGTCTAAATACAGTGGGCAGACATGGCTACACGGGTGGGGCAAACATGGTCAGCAGGGACATAGGCTACTGGAAAGACATTGGCTACAGGGGGCACTAAGCTACAGGGTGCACTGCCTGACATAGAGGACATGGCTACAGGCACATGGCAACAGGGGACACAACTGGCTTACAGGGGCAGACAGGCTACAAAGGGGTCACTGTCTTACAGGGGGCAGGACATGCTACACAGGGGAAACTCTACTGGCTACAGGGGGGCAAGACATTACTACAAGGGGGGGCACTTGGGCTACAGGGGACACTTGGCTACAGGGGGCAGTAGACCTACAATGGCTAGCAACTGGAGTGCAACATGGCTGCTACAGAGACATTGAGCTAACAAGAGGACGAGATCATGGCAAACAGGACAGAGACCTCTTGCACACAACAAGGGGGACATGGCTACAGGGGAGGGGCACTGGCTACAGAGCAGAAAGACCTTTTTACAGGTGGCCCAGACCAGTGCACAAGGGGGGCAAGACCTTGCTTCAGGGACATGGCTACTATTGGTTCACTGTCTACGAGTGGCAAAATGGCTACAGAGGGGCAGACATGGGCTACAGGGGGGCACTGGCTACAGGGGTTAGACATGTCTACAGCGGGAAAACATGGCTTACAGGTGGGGACAATTAAGACATGGGCTACAGGGGGGACAGGACACCATGGCCAACAAAGGGGGCCAAACTGGGGTGATGAACAGGGAGGCAGACCTGGCTACTGTGGGGCAGACCAGCCTACAAGGTCACTTGGCAACAGGTGCAAGACGACCAGGCTACAGAGGAGCACAACATGGCTACAGAGGGCAAAGACAATGCTACAGGGGGGCAGACCTGGCTGAAGGGACCTTGTTACAGGGTGGGCAAACAAGGCTAACAAGGAGCAGACATGGCAACAGGGGCAAGGGTGCAGGACATGGTCTACAAGGGAACACAATGGCTAGACAGGGGGCACTGTCAACAGGGTGGCACTGGGCCACAGGGGGCACTCGGCCAAGGTCGCGAGGAGATTAGAGTTGGGCAGATCATTGGCAACAGTGGGCACTTGGCCAGAGGGGTAAACTGGCCACAGGGGCATAGGCTAGCTATATACAACAATGGGGCCATGGGCCCTACAGAGGGGGCAAAGGCTTATAAAGGGGGGCATTTAATAAAAGGGTTATATACTTACAAGGGCGTGCTATATAAAAGGTCGTGGGCACAGTCACAAAAAGGTCCTGTAAAAGGTGAACGAATTTAGGGGGCAATTGTAAAGGGCATATACTATAGGGGGTAAATATACAATTAAAAAGGGTTTCTATTCTTCACTGTGACCAAAAGTCATACAAGTGCCTATATAAAAGGGGGCCGATAACATCTAACAGGGGCTGTTAAATCTAATCTAACCCTACAGGGCAGAATATGGTGGTGGCCTACACAAAGAGCTGTATCCCAATCTACTATGGAGTCTACATAACATACGTACCTCAATGGTGGGTAACATTACCTCTTACTATGACCTTATTATATTTAATAGGGGTGTCCATAACACATGTTGGAAAAGATTTTAATAAGTTTGTGGGGATACATTCTGCAGGGACAAGTAGGCGGGCGAGGCCTCGTTTGAAGAAGAGGTGTCATGGTGGTCATGGACAGAAGTAGAGGAAAAAGAAACGATTCAAGAACGAATGATCAGTAGAGGGAACTCCTTTCCATGTATGTCCCATAAGTCAGGGGGATACTATTGCTTTCTAAATCGGAATGACATGCTGTAGTCTCTTCTGATCATGTAACGGTGAGAACCTGAGGCTGGGTAGAGTGGAGTGGGTGTATGTAGGTCAAAAGTTTGTTAGCATTAATGATATATTTGTTTCTGTGAATAGTTGTGTTTTTTTGGGGGGGAGGGAGGCCCGAGTGCACACCACGATGCTCTGCCGCAGGGTCCCATAGTGCTGTAAAGATGGCCCTGGTGTGCGCGTGTGAGGTCGCGCAGGATAGACGCCAGAAACCTGGCGTAACACCCATTCAATATAGACAAGTCGCTGTCGGCCCTTAATGTAGAAAGTAAACCATAAACTAATGACCCCCAGGTTAATACAAATGACCCAGGATGTGAAAAAACCAGTTATTTTCAATGGATAAACAAAAATGAAACAGTCTTGTAAGGTGTAATGTTCACCACTCTGGTAATTGCTGCCTTGTGTATAGAACTGGACGCAGACGCGTGCGGCGTACGCGGGCACGTGAGCCGGTCGCAATACGCCCGGTGAGGTTTGGAGCAAGGCGCCAGATCAGCAGTGTCGCTTTTTTTAATAGTTCATTTTTTTTTTCCAAAGCACGGGGTGGGACGAAGGGGTCAGGGGCGGCTAGGGGTGGCCCCGCCCGGGGCGTTGGGGGAGGTGCTTGGCCCCATTGACATTCATTGTCAGCAAGTGGTGGTATTCTTCTCCCATCGCTAAAGAACAACTTGGTAACATTTCACATATATTCCCCAATTCCTATTTCCCCCCCATTTTACCCCTCAACGTACAATAAACGTAACGTAATTGTACGTGCAGGGGGCAAGCGCTTTAAAGTATGTGATCAGCTATGGATTAACCCGAAATTGTGGCAAAAACAACTAACATTTCTCCTGCAATATTAAAACACGCAATAACAGCAGCTGAAATGAAGAACCAAAGAGCGTGCCAAAAAAATGCCCGTCGTGAACATAAACCTAACCCAACAAGAGATAAAGGGTGTCCACGTACACATGCAATGAAAACTGTCTAAGTCTAATACAAAACAACTTAACATTAGTGTTTCCCGATGATCAAACAAACGCAATAGGAGAGAGTAGCAGAGCAAGTGTCGCCCGTGGGTGCCCCTTGGCCCTGCCCTCCGCTTGAAGATGCCTTGCCCAGCCCTGCCTGCTGTGACCCTGCCCCGTGTGCCTTGCCTTAGTTGCCCCTTATCATTTCATCATAATATTGATCTGGAAAAATGAGATGGAGAGGGGCGCTCTGAGGTTGCTATGGGCAACAAAATGTGTTTTAGTCCGTATAATGGACTAAGCAAATGACAGGAATAGCAATAGGAGGGCGAAAACACAGGAGGCATCCAAAGTATAGGGAAATGTCACATTTAAAATATCTACAAGGAGAAACCTATGATATGATGGTGGGGGGGAGCAGGATTAGCAGCAGGTACAGGAATACTTGGGTACTGAGTACTTATCAATCACGGGAGCAACAGCACCCAAACCTAGTACTAGGACCAGGATAAAGTTTTCCATGTTCACATGTGTCCCATGTTTGCGGGCTAAGTTCACTTGAAAGAATAAGCAAGAGATGGCTTAGGGTCATAAAGTAATTGGGGGTTGGGGGGCACTGGGCCAGAATAGAATAGGCAAAACAGAAAAATCAAGGATGGCGTAAAGTAAAGGAAACTCCAAGGGAATTGCAGGGAACGAAAGTACCCAGTGGTGCCGTGGAGGTTAAGTAAGTACCCAGGTGACGCCCAGGGCCAGTCCAGGTTGCGCAGGGTACGCAGGGCGGTGCTGGGTATGGGGACGCTCCGGGGAAACCAGGATGGAACCCAAAGAAGACATATATAAATCTATAAATCTATCTATCTATCATATTCTAGTCTATCAATCTATCTAGCTAACTATCTATATATATATATATATATATATATACTAAATATATCATGTCGTAAGAAAATATTATATATAATAATAAAAACAGATTTGTGTTTTGTCATAAGTATACCGCGTACCCCCTAATATATGTGATTAAGCTGTTGCAAAGTATATCTTTGTGTAGGGTTTATCATGTGTAGGGTACTACATACAACACACACCACTATCATAATATATATATAAATGTATTTATAATATATATATTATAAATATATCTATAATATATATATATATGGAATAATTTATATATAAATTATCAGGTGGTCTCAGGAATTAATTTTTATGATGTTTAATTACAAGTTCAGTGTTTAAGTAGTGTGTTAACAGCTAAAACAATAAAACCCAATAACCAGCCAGAATTAACAATGCAACTAATAAAGAGTTGGTGACTAATATCCTGTTTGCTGGCTATTTTAATAAATAAATTCACTCAATAAAACTTAAATTTTATCATATTAGTCTTATACAACTGAAACTTGGATAAAATTCAAACTAAAAGCAGTGTCACTGAATGCTATATAATTGGCAAAATTAATGTTTTGTTAAGTAACGTTGAGGATTTGCAGTGTCAGACTCCTAAACTATTGGACCACTGCTTATGGACTTTACACATCTGGGCGGTGATTGTTAAAAATGCACAGCTGTTTTAAAATATCTGTGCCAGATTTGCAGCTGCACACTAATTTGTGCAGTTTCTGGAGTGGAAAGCCGGGGTGTCTGCTGCAGCCAGGCTGTCCACTGAAAAGGCAAGGTTGGAATATTACCATGCCTCCCTTCTCAATAGTTTTATGTACAGCATTCAAAACTATATTTACAGAACAGCAGGAAGCCTTCCAGCTTCATGCTTTCTGACTCATCAGTTATGTGACTGGTAACTTCATGAACTGTTGTGTTTTATTGGACT
Organism: Phyllomedusa bahiana; assembly: GCA_025379985.1. Taxonomy (NCBI): domain Eukaryota; kingdom Metazoa; phylum Chordata; class Amphibia; order Anura; family Hylidae; genus Phyllomedusa; species Phyllomedusa bahiana. The sequence continues at coordinate 45,952 of JAODAL010025904.1, read as the reverse complement.
TAGATAAGCTTTGCAGTTACTTAAAGGGATTTTTTCCCTTGTAACTGTGGCTAACATATCAGGGAAAATTTGCACAAAAAGGGATGTAAAATGCCCCTTCTCTCCCTCCAGAGGTCTTTTTCTGACCTCAGGAGGGAGGTCAGAAAAAAAGAAACATAGACAGTTACATCTGTCAATGATTTATTTTTATTTTTTTAATGTATACATATAAAAAAAAGAAAGCACAACACATAGAAATTTATAAAGTTTTTATATAGTATATAATATATATATATATAATATATAATATATATACTATATATATAATATATATATTATATATATATATATATATACAACCTCAATTAGAAAAAAAGTTGGGACACTCAGACCAAATTGTGAATAAAAAACTGAATACAATGATGTTGGAGTGTGCCACATCTAATATTTGAATTCAGAAATAGAACACAGATGACCAGATCAATAAGGTTTAATCTGATTAAATGTAAAATTAAAAAAGGAAAAATATGTCCGTGTTTCAAAATATTCACAGTAGCTACAAATGCCCAAAAAAGTTGGAACGAGTAGCAATAAGTGCTTGGAAAAATTACCATTGAGCATATGACAAACAGCTGGAAGACCAATCAACACTAATTAGTGAATTGACAAAATGATTGGTATAAAAAGAGGAGCTACATATTCAGAGTGTCAGTGTCTCTCAGAAGCAATATAGGTAAAAAGGATCTCCAATTCCACCCTTTGTTGCACAGAAAGATTAGTGCAGCAATACCAGGATGTGTGGTTACCCATCGTAAAATAGCAAAGACTTTAAAGTTATCATCATCACCGACTGGTACATAAACATCATCAAAAGATTCACAGAATCTGGGAACAATCGCTGTGCGTAAGTGTCAAGGCCCGTAAAACTTACTTGATTGCTCGTGATCTCCGGCCTTAACACGTCACATTCAACCACAAACAGGAATGCAATCTGTCAAGGAAATAACAGAATGGGCTCAGGAATAGCTTCCATAAAGCATTGTCCAGAGAAACAACAGTCCACCGTGACATCCGCCAATGCAACTGAAACTTCTACAGTGCAAAGAGGCAGCCATTCTAAGCAAGCTTCCATAAGCTCAGCCATTTGCACTGGCCAGGGGTCATTTAAAATGGAGTGTGGGCAAAATGGAAAACTGTTCTGTGGTCCGAATGATCCTCCATTTAAGTTCTATTTATGGAACAGGTGGGACGCCATGTCATCCAGAACAGAGAGGACAACGTTACAACCCAAGATTTTATCAACGCACAGCATTCAGAACCCTGCATCACTGTTGTATGGGGGTTGCATGATGCTTTGTGCATGGGCCAGCTTGCATTCCTGGAAAGGCACCATTAATGCAGAGATCTATGTTCAGGTATCTAGAACAACATATGCTTAACCCATCAAGATGTCATCTCTTTCAGAAAACCTTCATTTTTCACAAGATAATTGCCCGAACCTGCACATTCTGCAACAATCACAACATCAAAGGCTCCCTAGGGAGAAGGATCAGGGTACTGAAAGGGCCGCCTGCAGTCCAGATCTTTCACCTATAGGAAATTGGCGCATCATAAAGAGGAAGGGGCAAAAAAGGGAAGGCCCAAGACAAATGAACATTTTGAGGCCTTTTAATGGACATAAAGGGAAGCATTCCTTTTTTAAATTAGAAACTGGTCTCCCTGTCCCCAACGTCTGTTGCGTTGTACGAAAAAAGAGGGGTCCCAAACAAGTGGAAAAAAACCCGGCATGGTCCCAATTTTTTGAGGATTTGTTGATGCCATGAAATTTTGAAACAACATATTTTTTCCTTTAAAAATTATACATTCCTCATTTTAAATTTTTTTGATCTGTGTTTGGATTTCTATTCTAATATAATTTTTGATGTTGAAACCTCCAATTATTGCTTCAGTTTTTTAACAAAATTTTGTTTAGGTCCCAATTTTTTTGGAATTGAGGTTGATTATATAATGATTTTGACTAACCCCTGTGCTGACATGCGCGCCCGTTTTGTCCCAGATGCACAATAAGTTTACCTACCCACAGGGTTTTTTTAAAGGGGCCCAACAAACCCCTAATTTTAAAAACTGTCAAAAACAGGAATGATTGGGTGGTGCCATTTTAAATGGGGTGGTCTAAGTGCAACAAAGCGCTTTCCTTACCCCGCACTAGTTTTTTTATAAATATTACCTTTTTAAACAATTCCTTCAAGGGACCCGGGCGCATTAAAACTGCTATAGCAAGCCCGTCCCAAAGTCCCAAACAGGGGGGCATACTTTTCATAAAAACCTAAAACCCAAAACCGCCCTAAAAGGTAACACAGGCCTGCAAAACAGTTAGGTTGTTTTCGTCCCGGGTTCTTTGACCCGGTGTACCTTTGGGGTTTGAAAAAGTCCTGCTCAGAGTTGGTGATCCTTGCCGATGAAGGTCGACATTCCAAAATGGGGATGCTTCCTCTGACCTCCTGGACGTCCCTTCTGTCACGGGGCTTTCCTCGCCAAACAGCACAATCTGAAATCAAAATTTTTCTCTCTCTCCTTCTCCTCTTTTCCCTCTCTCTCTCTCTCACTCCCCCCTTCCCCTCTCTCTTCTTTTTTCTCTCTCTTCCCTCTCTTTCTCTCTCCTCACAGTTCAGAATATAGAAATTAGAAACTGAGTCAATCCTACCCCGGTCTGCCTCCCTGATCTCTTGCTTTTTCTGCATCTGCCAAAATGGCGGGCCCCCTCGTGTCATTATCACAATCTCAAATTTGCATACACCAAAAAATGGAAAATTGGAATTTTTCAATTATAAGTAACACATAAATTTTCGATAAACAAAAGGGTGGCTGTTCCACTATCCCACATATATACACGTGTATTTTTATTAGTATGGGGCATTGCCTTACCGGTTGGGTTTTTAAATGAGCAGTCAGAAGAAAAGGGTGGGATACACCCCACTTCCGACCAGAAATTATCAGGGCTATATAAGGCCATAGGCCCCAGGGGAGAGGGGGTTTGGTTCCCCATCTGACCCAAAAAAGTCATTTGGGGTAAGGCTTGGCTGAGAGCCAGAGCTGGGCTTTGATTTCCGGAAGACTTAACCTGCATGCTTTTTTCCCAAACATATCGGGGCTTTATACTGTGTTGTTTTATCGGAAACAAAATTGTGTGTTTTTTTTTCCTGTTTTTGGACCGCCTAAAAAGTTTGCAGTGATTTACTTGGAAGAGACTGCTACGTTTGAGCTAATCCCTATATTTCCCACCCTAATTTGCAATAAATTTTTTCCCAAATAGAAAAAAGTGATTTTTTTGAGATTTTTTTTTTCATTTTTCTCTCATAGTTGGGTCACCTAGATTTTCAATGACAGGCCTTTCTCATCTTTTAATTGCAGAACTTGCACACTGGGGGGTGACTAAAAAACTTTTTTCCCTAGATGATGTAAGTATGTAGATGTAGTTTTAGTAGTATGTAGTATGTATGAGGAGCGTTAAGTGTTGAATGCTGTTTTGTAACAAAATACAAATGTAAAAAAAACTTTGTAGGAGAGATAAACATTGGGTAGGAATTGGGTTTAAATAATACTTCATTAAAGAAAACAGAGTCATCAAAGGGGGATTGTAGACTTCCCAAAAACCAAAGGGAAACCCAATGTAGTCCTTGATTTCAAATATATGGTGTCTCTGCAACAGATCTAATGTTGATAACTTTTAAAAATTTTAAAAGGGTACATATTCCCCGTTTTTAACAGACTCACTCTATTTTATATGTTATAGGTGACACATTTTTTTTTGTAATTGTATTGTTGTTCATTTAGAACTCCAATAAAATAATTAAAACCAAACCACAACATGGAGGGCAAGGGTATGTAAGCAAACACCAGGTCCCTTTTAGCTGTAGACACCAAGATCAACCCCTGGGAATCAAGGCAGAGGATCAGATTTTAACACAGTTTACATAAGAACCTGAGGACACTTTGTGTTCTGTGCTAGTCAAAGAAATAATTTAACCAAGAGACAAAATTTCCTTTTCAGATTCAAATCACTGTAATAAAAAAGGTAAAAACATAATAAAAATATTCAGCTCAGCAACTATCATTCTTCTCTCTCACAATTTTAAAAGCCAGAAGTGCTTCATATAAATAAATACCACCAGCTCTGGAAGTGAATTTGGCTCAAAATATTCAGTCAGGTTTCGTTGTATTGTGAAGAGCAGGGCATTATACACTCTTCTACCTATCAACTGCAACAAAAAATTGATGTAAAAGAGCCATGATGCCATTTGCAGAGCTTAAAATAGATTAGTCAAGTCGCATTATTATGTCCACTTCCTATTTTTAACACCTTACCGCCGGAGCCAGTTTTGGCCTCTCTGACAGAGCCCTATTTTTGAAATCTGTCATGTGTCACTTTATGTGAGAATAACTTTTTGACACTTTAACTATCCTTGTGATTAAGAGATTGTTTTCTCGTGAACATTGATGCTTTAAGATAGTATGAATTTTGAGTCAAAAAATTGATTGTTTCATAAATTCAAAATTTTTGCATGTAAGACAATAGTTATTCATCTCAAAATAGTTTGATAACTAGAATCTTCCATATGTCTGCTGTAGTTGGACTATAATTTTTTTAAATGTCTTTTTTTTTTTTTATTACGACTTAGGGGGCTTATAAATTTAGTAGTAATTTTTAAATTTCAGAAAATTTGCAATATACGATATTTTTAGGGACCAGTCCAGTTCTTTAATATTTTTTTTTTATTCTAACAATATGTGACTTTGATGACCTGTATGTTTTTGATACCCCATAAATATTTTTAATTTTTAACTCTCATCTAAGAAACTACAACCATTAAAGTATTCAAAACCGAATTTAGGAAGTTTTTAACCATTAGGTGTTTTAGCAGGAATTAAAGCAAAGGGAGTGAAATTTCAAAATTTCACTTTTTTTGCAGATTTTCAATTTTATACAAAATTTTGATAAAAGAATACAGGTAAATGTGGATCAGGGAAATGCAAATTAATATTGATTCCCACAGATTCTGCTGTTTCTGAGATATCCATATTGTGGCCCTAGTGAATTATTTGGTCTCAAACCCGAGCCACAAGCCCCAGAATAGGAGGAGCACCTACTGGTCTCTGGGACCTCATTTTCATTTACAATTTTATTTAGGGCCATTTCAGTTTGTGGACACCTAGTCCAAAACTTAATAAATACCCCTAAAAAGAACCAATGATTGGAAAACTACACCCCTTAACGGAATATATCCAGAGGTGTAGTGAGTATATTGACCCCACACGGCGTTTCAAAATTTTTTTTAGCGTTCGGCTCTGAAAATAAAATATATCTTTTTTTTTCCAATAATCTGCAATTTTTGCTTTGAAATTGTTTAATTTTTACAAGGAATCTTGGAAAAAAAAGCCCCAAATCTGTGTTACGCAATTTATTCCAAGTTTCGCAATACCTTACATGTGGGTGTAAATGCTGTTATGGGCGCATTGGCAGGGTACAAGGACGGGAGCGCTATTTGGCTTTTTGGCTGCACAGATATTGGTTGGGGCCATGTCGAATCGACAAAGACCCCAAAGTACTAGAACAGGTGAAAACCTCCCAGAGTATCCCTATTTGGATTCAACACCCTCAGGGATCTATCGAAGGGTGTATTGCATTTTGGACGTTACAGGTGTTCCGTAGTTTTATATTTAGCTTTGGGCCATGGAAATGGAGGGGGGAAACGCAGTCGCCATTGTTTTTTGGGTTTAATTTTTTCAGTATTTTCGCCATAAGGGATAAATGAAAGGGATAACTTTACTATGGGGGTCGGTACAAATTACATTGTTATAAATTTTTTATAGTTTTTTATGTTTTATTACTTTTACACAATAGAAGCGAGTTTTATAAAAAGTTGCGTTTTTATGTTGTCCTATTCTTGACAGCCATAGCTTTATAATTTTTGCATATGGAGCTGCTTGTGGGCTGTTTTTTTGAGATGAGTTGATGTTTTATTGGTACCATTATGGGGGCATGTGATGCTTTGATCACTTTTATTAAGTTTTGTAGGCATTTTGCTACAATATTCAAGCTTATCCTGGCAGTGTTTTTATTTTTATTCTTTTACAGCGCTCACTGTGCGGTATTCAATGAAATGATAGTTTCCTCAGCAGGTTGATACGATTACAGCGATACCACATTTGTTTATTTTTTTAATGTTTTAATGCTTTTACACAATAAAAACACTTATTTGAAAAGAAACACGTTTTTGCATCGCCGCAGTTCTGAGAGCCATAAATTTTTTTATTTTTGTGTGTAGGGAGCTGTATAGGGACTTTTTTTTTGGGGGATGAGTTGACAGTTTTATTGGTAACATTTATGAGGGGCACAAGACTTTATGATCGCTTTTAAAAAAATTCCCCCAGTTTTGGAAGGCAGGGTGAGAAAAAAGTGTTTTTTATTTTTATTATTTAATAGCGTTCACCATGCAGTATCCGTACAAGTTTAGTTTTACTCTGTGGGTTTGAGACGATTACAGGTGATAACCAGATTTATGTAGTTTTTTATTTGAAAGCACATTTTTTTGAAAAAAAGTGTTTTATTGTGTACAAACAATATGATGCATTCGCTATCTTCTAATAGCCAGAACTTTTTAATTTTTCTGTATACAAGAGCTGTTAAGGACTTTTTTTTGCGGGATGAAATGAAATTTAATTGGTACACTTTGGCGCTTTATATTAGTTTTTGATAGCTTTTTTATATCCATTTTTTCTAAGTGCTGCATGATGCTAAAAAAAATCGCTATTTGTGACTGTTTTTTGTTTTTGTTTTTTAGGCGTTCACCGATACGGGTTAATTATCGTGACAGACTTTATTGGGGGGTGTGTCCTACGCACACGGCGATAACAAATTATGGGATACTTTATTTAATTTTTGATCTTTTTTGGGGGCGATTGGCGTTGTAAAAGGGGGAAAAGGCGGTGTACGTGTTTTTATTTATTTTTTGTGTTTGTGTTTTACTTTTTTACACTTTTTTTTTTACTTTTTCACAACTTTTTTACACTTTTCCCCAGGGGAATTGCATGAACACGATAGTCAGATCGTTCATGCAATAGGAGATCAGCATACTGCTTATAGCTGTATGGCTTCGGTCTCCATGGCAACTGTCTGTCACGCTGCCACAATGCATTGTGGCATCGTGAAGTCACCAGACAACGGATGCTGTCATTCAGAATCCGGGCTAGCACTGGTAGGAGACTCAGTAGCGGCGCTCAGCTCCATTACTGCGCCGGATCTCGGGCAGAAGGTGCTCACTCTTGCCGACCGCTAGCCGCGATGTCGCGACCATGATGTCGCGACATCGGGGGGATTATCCCCCGCGGGCCGGATGTCAACTCCGGCCGTGGGGGATGCGGAATTGATGCCAGCGGTATATAACGAAGGTTCCATGCAGCGATATTGCGAGATCCGCCTGTGAGCGCGCAAGATCCGCTTGACGTACTCATACGGCAATTTGCGGGAACCCCTACTTGACATTGCCGTATGAGTTCGGCAAATGTCGGTGAGGGGTTAATGTTGGCAGCATATAGCTTTTAAAGAAAGTCAAGTGTCATCAGCCAGGTAAGTGGGTGTGTGATAGGGTCATGGATTAAAGGGGTTGAAGAGGTGATTCATCACAGCTGTAAGAAGGGCTTATTTTTAGCTTTAGAGCAAAGGTTTACAGCATTTTATGAAACTGTCCAGTTTGTGATCTGTTCGGTACTACTTCAGTGAAAGTAAATCATGAGTGGACAAATGGCACAATTGCAGATAAGAAATGTGAAAATCTTCTAAAAAAGACAATGCCATATGTCACATGGCTACATATGTCCAACATTGGAAGTGCATGACCAAGACTTTCATGTACTACCCTGGTCCCCTAAACCACCAGATTGAGTATCTGTAGGACCACCTCAATTTTCTATTGATTCCTCCAGCAGTTGTGAATTTCAATACAGTCAGCATGGCTCCAGATACTTGTGACAAACTTCCAGTACCTTATTGAGCTACCAGCCTGTCAGTCAGAATATTAGCTGGTAGTCATAATAATGTGACTCAAATATGTATAATTTTACATAAAATCAAACTTGTCTGAGCATCTTCATTCAACTCCCGTTTCATGCATTAAAGAAGTTTTCTGACTCCTATAAAACCGTTTTTAAATAGTTTACCACAGTTCCCAGTAACTTCCATTTTTATTGCTGCTCAGTAGCATCCTGTCCAGTTTTACGTGAGCAATGTCCATAATAAGCGATTTCAAAGAAATTTTGGTACATCAGAAAACCTCATCTAACTTAAGTGGTGAAATTTTGCTTTACAGGATTCTCACATCATAGTTCCATTTAGATAATTAAACTTAAGGGCTTAGAATACAGGAGTAATTGGACCCAGAGGAATTGCTGACATAACAATAAATTCTGGATTGTATAAGTAATTTTGAAAAGACATTTTTGAGATATTAAACACAATCTTTTTACAGTATTGGATAAGGTTGACTATACGAAGAAAAGAAATAAACTGAATTGACCTAGAGATATGTGACCTTATTATACTGTATTTTCAGTGTGTTAGGGGGCTCTCAACATACAGTGAAGGAAATAATTGTTTGATCCCTGAATGAGTGTGTAAGATTGCCTTTTGACAAAGACATGAACAGTCTATAATTATAATGGTAGGTTATTTTTAACATTGAGATATAGAATATCCAAAATAAAATCCAGAAATCACTGTTCAGGGATTAGCTGTGGCTCAGACTGCAGACAGGACTGCAACAGCTGACTGTGCGATCAATCATGTTACACTTGCTGCTGACAGCTCTGTGAGTGACTGGGGCCCACCACTCCTGACAGGGGGCGAGTGCACCAGCAATGGGAGGGACTCGGAGGCCGCTCCAATCAGTGCAGGGGCGGTATCCTTAGGAATTCCCATTTAAATCTCCCTGAAAGATAACTGCGGAGCCTGTGATATTCCTGGCTACCTTGTTATTTGTTTTTGTTGTTTGCTTATCCGTATACCTGACCTCGGCCTGTTCTCCTGACCCCCGGTTTGTCTCCTGATTTTGTACTCCGCTATGTTCGTGTTTGTCCTCGGCTTGTTTACATTTATTCATCTGGTTCTGATTTGTGCCTTTGGTGTTCCTATATGATTTTGACCCGGACTGTCTGATATTCTACTTCCTCACGTCCCCAGACTTTAGCTGAGCAGGGACTGTTGCCCGTTGCCGTCTGCTGCCTCGGGCAGCACGTCAAGTAGGAAGGGACAAGTGGGCTGGGTTCCAGTTGGGGCTCACTGCACCTCCATTGACGTGACAATCACATTGTATAAATTATATAAATTTATTTGCATTTTGCAGTGAGACATTTTTTGTAGTTGATGATGAGATTTACGCACGCCAGGAGGAATTTTGGTCCACTCCTCTTTGCAGATCATCTCTAAATCATTTAAGATTTTGAGGCTGTCACTTGGCAACTTGGAGCTTCAACTCTCTCCATAATTTTTCTATGGGATTAAGGTCTAGAGACTGGCTAGGTCACTCCATGACCTTAATGTGCTTCTTTATGAGCCACTCCTTTGTTTGCCTTGGATGTATGTTTGGGTATTGTATTTCTGGGAAGACCCAGACCATAACCCATTTTTAATGTCCTGGCAGAGGGAAGGACGTTGTCACTCAGTATTTTACGGTACATGGCTCCAGACATTCTCCCATTGATGGGGTGAAGTAGTCCTTTGCCCTTAGCAGAGAGACACCCCCAAAACATAATGTTTCCACCAGCATGCTTGACAGTGGGGACGGTGTCCTTTGGGTTATTGGCGCATTTCCCTATCCCCAACATGGGCAAGTTGAATTAATGCCAAAGAGCTTAATTTTTGTCTCATCTGACCACAACAACTTCTCCCAATCACTCAAAGAATCATCCAGGTGCCTGCACATGTACCTTTTTGAGTAGAAGGACCTTTTCGGGCACTGCAGGATTTAAAATCATTACGGCGTAATGTGTTACCAATGGTTTTCTTGGTGAGTGTGGCCCCAACTGCCTTGAGATCATTAACATGTTCCCCACGTGTGTTTTAGGCTGATTTTCACCTTCCTCATGATCCTGGATCACACACGAGGTGAGAGTTTGCATGTTGTCCGGATCAATGTCCGATTGGACCAGTCATTTTCAAATTTCTTCACATTTTCTTACTATTGCACCAACAGTTGTTTCATTCTCAACCAGCGTCTTGATTATGGTTTTGTAGCCCTTTATAGCTTTGGTGCAGGTCTGATGATCTCTGTCCCTGACATTCCTTAGGAAAGCTATTTGGTCTTGCCTCATATTGTAGAGGTCTAGAGTCTGACTGATTAATTGAGTCTGTGGACAGGAGTCTTTTATAAAGGTAACTATTTAAGACAGCTGTCTTTAATGCAGGTAATGAGTTGATTAGGAACATCTAACTGATCTGTAGGAGCCAGAACTCTTAATGGTTGGTAGGGGATCAAATATTTATTTCTCTCAGCAAAATTCAAATAAATTTATAAATTTATAGAATTTATACAATGTGATTATCTGGATTTTATTTTGGATATTCTACTCAATGTTAAAATTATAGATGTTCATGCCTTTGTCAGTGGGCAAACTTACAAAATGAGCAATGGATCAAATAATTATTTCCTTCACTGTAGCAATATATGAAGGTATAATAACCAGGGAAACAGTAAACATTGATAGGGAAATACACATATATTAACATATGTGAGGATGGAATATGTATAAAGGTAATCCCACTTATAGTTTTAAAAGATTTAATGAGTGCAGTTCCTTGGAATTCACTCTCCATTGCAAAAAGTTTATCAGCTGGTTAGAAAAGAAAAAAATGGGGGGTGACTAATACTATATCTAGAGATGGGCGAATTGATTCTAACGAAGTGGAATTCGTTTAGAATTTCCGGAAAACTTTGATTCTGAACGAAGTCGAAGTTTGGGGTGATTAACGGGAACGAAGAGTGCTTTTGATTGATAAATTGCTGGCGAGCAAATGCCCGTTGCATGGGGCAAAGACGTTTGGGAGGAAGAAAGGCATAGCCTACATGACATGTGCAGAGATGAAGCCAATCAGAGACCGGAGGGATTCTGTGACATCACCACTCTATATAAGTTCCGGGCGCCTTCTCGCTATCTTAAACTCATCTCACTGTACTGTGTAGGGAAGCTGCTCCTGTTGTCGGACCGCTGACTGCTTATGATATATCATATCTATAGAAATCACTTTTATACAGCGATTTTTGGGGGTATCACAGGCTTGTTCAGAGACTGCTTCTCTATGTTTTAATCTCCTGTTTTTGTGGGGTATTGGAATGGAAGTCCAGTGATGCATCCAATGCAGCTGCATGTAATTTTAAAGCTATCGCTCGTTCTTGAGAAACACAGTAAATATCCAAGGGTTAATCTAAGCCTGTTCCTGTTGTATCAGTTAAAGAAACAGCGTTTTTACATCCAAATACTCACTTAATTTTGGTTGATCTTTTATTTTGCACAATTTATGATCCAGGGGTTAATTAGCGTTGTTCTCCTGTTGTGGTCAATAAAAGAAACGTTCCTTTTCACCGCCAAAGAATACATTTTCCTTGCATAATTCAATCAAAGGAAAAATTACAATTTTTTCTGTTGTTGTTTCAAAATCCCGGGCGTTTTAACACACTACAAAGTGGTAATTTTGGCAGCATTTTTCTTTTAAGGAATTTTTCTCCAAGGGTTAACAAAGTTTTTTTTGCATTTGTACTCAGTAAAAGAAAGTTCTTTTTCCCCGCCAAAAATAAAATTTTCCCTTTTTTAAAAAATTTCATAAGGGGGGTTAATTAAAAATTTTTTTCTGTTGTGCCCCGAAAATACATGCCTTTTTAACAGCCACAAAGTTTGGTAATTTTGGGCAGATATTTTTTTTTCGCAATTTACTCCGGGGTTAAAAAAAAGTTTTTTTTGCAGTTTACTTAGAAAAGAAGTTCTTTTCCCACCAAAAAAAAAATTTTTGCTTGCATAATTCATAACCCGAAGTTAATTCAATTTTTTGTTTTTATTTCCGTAAAAAAATCCTTTTTTAAACCGCTACAAAGCTTAATTGTTGGGACTATTTCTTTTGGAATTTACCCCAAGGGGAAAAATAATATTTTTTGCATTTTGTATTCGTTAAAAAAATTTCCCCTTTTCACCCCAAAAAAAATTTTTTCGGTAGCATAATTCAAACCCAAATTTTTAATTATAAGTTTTTCTTTGTTGTTTCCCGTAAAAACACCCTTTAAAAAAGCACAAAGCTGGTAATTTTTGGGCACAATTTTTTTTTCACAATTTAATCCAAGGGTTAACAAAGTATTTTTCTGATTGTACTTAGTAAAAGAAACTTATTTTTCCCCCAAAAAAGAAATTTTGGTTTTAGCATAATTCATAAAAAAATTTAAATTTAAGCCTGTTTGTGTTTTTTATATCAGTAAAATTACACAGTGTTTTTAAACGGCACATCAATACATTTTTCCTGCCCATTGTGGAGCGCAATTTATTCCAAGGGTTTCCCAAAGTTGTTACGGGGTTATTTGGATAAATACGGGGTGTTATTTTCATATACAATATCTTAAAAAATGCTGACATTTAGAACAAACAGTATGTCAACAGAGGGGTGGCGGGCTTTCACCTGGAGTGGGCGTGGCACAAAACTTTCCCGGACGGGCCCGGGGTAAGAAAGAAAGGGGTAGTCCAGCGGGTAAATCAGTGAGGCCACAACTGCCCTGTATCTACACCCGGGTGTTGTTCAAAAACCCAAGGGTTTCTTGATTGGTTGACTGGGTCATCCACTTCCCCCAATGACATTACAATCCAGCCAAGAGTGGGTGGGAATGTCAAAACAACCTTAAATTGGCAGGGGCCCGGGAGCGGGTCAGGGGCCCCCCTGTCCTAAAACCGCCTCGTCCCATCCTTCCTCAGCAGAGATCTATTTGTGGTCTGGGCTCAGCGCCACTATATAGCGGGATAACATTTTGAGGAGGGCAGTCAGAATATTTGGGCAGCGAAAAAAGGGGGAAATACCCTTGCTTTTGGTGGGCGGAAAGTATAAATGTGGAGAGGGGCAGGGGAGGTCATTTGGAGGGGACCCTCTGCTACCAAACCGGTGATGAGAACAGCAGTACATTAAATACAAAATTTTTTGATTACCACCCCTTTTGGGGGGGTGGGGGTTTTTTGGGGGGGGGGTTTGGGTGGGAAAAGGGGAGGAGGGAGGGGGTGGAGGGGGGGGGGGAGTGGGGGGAGGGGGGTAAGGGGGGGGGGGGGGTGAGAAGGGGGGTAGGTTTGGAATGGGGGGGGGTTTTTTTTGGGGGGGGGGGGGGCAAAAATGAAGTTGGCAGGGAGATAACGTTGGGCCACGGCCCCGCGTCAACACTGCAGCGTCACCATCCATGGCCTTGGAGAACTGCTCGGTGGGTCCTCCTGCCGCGCAGCAACCGCAGCAGCGCCCGTGGACGCATCCCCTTTAGCCGTCAAGGGTTAAAACCTCTGCAAAGGGACTTTTTTCTTTTCCTCATCTCTCAGTCCCGATGCTCCTGCCCCGCTACTCATGCGCCCCGTCATTCGGAGGCGATGCAAAGGGGGCAACGTATGGTCCAAACCCTCCTAAAGTGCGAAACTATGTTCCTTCCAAGTGTTGGTACGCAGTCCCCTCCCTTTCCCAATGTGGGCTCTGCCCTTCAGGAAAATAATGGTTGTGCCCCACCAATGGGGGAGTACCAGGCCTAATTTCTTTTCCAAAAACGATACCGCATTCATAAATATGTAGAACAGAAGGGGGGCCAGTCCTTCTTATTGGGTTTTTTTTCCCGGTGCATGGCAAACCCGACGTTGGGCTGTAATCAGTCAGGGGGAGTACATGTCCTTTTTTGGCCCAATGGGTGAGGCCTCCGCCCGGACCCAACATCTTGGACGGAGACGCCGCTTTCTTCCAGTTGTCAAACTGTGCCCTAACCAAAGTCCGCCTTGGGGGTTTTTCCCCCAACACCCCACCATCCACCTTTACAAGTACTGTTCCATCTACCAATGTTAGGGACAGCGGGTCACGCAGTTCAACACCCGGGTTCCTGGCTAACGAAGTCACACAGGGGAGGAACTGCTCCGCGCATGCACAAAAATCGATTTTCTTTTTTCCGTGCCTACTCAAATTTGGAACCAGGGGACGACAAAAGGGTGGAAATGGTGTCCCGCGCACCCAGGAGGGGTGGTCCCTGGGCCCCGATGGGGCACGTGTCAATCTGGGGGTGGGAAAAATTCCTAAAGTCTTCCCCCGTCTTCAGAAGATTCTGAAAAAGGCCAGGAACGTGCTGATTTCATCCATTCTACAAGCCAAAACCCCTCCTCGAGTTGAACGGCGAAGGCCTCCCCCAAAAACACTTGTATGCGATGTTTCCCCCCTTGGAATTTTCCGCCTGCACATGTTGGACCCACTGTATGAAAAAGAAGGGCCCTTAACGTTTTTTGATGATCCAGGCGGACGGGGGTACTCCCCCTGTGTAACCTTGATGTCCCGGCAGCTCATGCGTGACATCTGCCTTTTGCTGGGCCATTCGAGGAGGCGAGTTTTTGTCATCCCAGGCTACGGAATGAATAACGTATTCCACTGCTTCATGTCCGGGAACAGATGCTGAAAAACTGTTGGGGGGGACGGGAGAGTGGGATACATCCAGGGCCCACATACCCCCGGGGGGGCTGAAATGGAGGGGGGAGGAGGATGATATTGGAGCAAAGCATTGTCTGGAAAAATGATGGATTTTCTCCCGGGTGAAAAGAAGGGGGGCGGGGAGATGGAGGGGTAATGGAGATGAGGAGACAAGGCAAAACCCAAACCCCCGTGGCAGAAAAACGTGGGATGGAGGCAGGGACCTTCGGTCACAATGGTGGCCCGAGCTTTGGTTTTGCCGGCTAGTGACACAAAAATAGTACCACCCGGGCAGAGGGGATTTTGGGGCTCTCACCCTATTGGACCCCCCCTATGGTCCAAAAGGGGCCCCTTTTTCCCGCTGCTGGGGGGGGAGGCAATAAATACTTGGGAAATCCCCCGTAGCATTGGCCCCTGCCTATGTGCGGCAGTCCCCCTCTGACATCTGACGGGGGGGTTCTTCACGTCCTCTAAATGCCCCGGGTGGAGGAAGGTGGGGGGGTTAGACTACCGCTCCCTCAGCACAAACCTAAAAAAGGGTCATTGATTGGACCTTCCTTCACCCCCTAGTGAGGGGGCAGTCACCCGCAGCGCACACAAACACCCTGGGGCAGTCCCTGAACCAAAGGTGGGGGCTTACTTGACCCCACTTGCCACCCCCAGTTAGAAAATTGCTGGGGCTATGGGGCCCCCCAATGGGGTGTGGGGCCCCAACTTGCCGGTTTGCTGGAGAAGCTGTCCTGCCCCTTTTTGTGCATCAGGCGGGTGTTTTAGTGCAGGGGGGGGGGGGGGGCGCCCCAGGGGGGGCCCCTTTGTCCCCAAAAGGGGGAAAATTTAAAAAACTGACCCTTTTTCAAGATGAAACGACGTGGATCGGGAGATTTCCACACACCAATGCATTGGGGTCAGACTACTCAGCCATGACGCCTACCAAACTGTAGAAAAGATTCGGGGGTTTAAACTAATGCCTCCCCGCCACAATTCGATGCCCGCCCCCCGCCCATGCCACACATTGCTGACAGTTTTCCATTGCCTACCACCCAAACTTTTCCAGGGACTGGTTTGCCCCCACCAACACTCTTTCATTGGCCACTCTATGACCTCTGCTGCTGCTGCTGTTTTCTGGTGCCGTGAATCTCCACACTGTGTCTTTGTGCCACTCTGACCTCATGCTGCTGCTCTGTTGTTGCTGCTGCCCGGGCACCTCCACACCCTGTCATTGTGCCAAATCTCTACCTTTTGTGTTGCTACTGCCGTCACTCCACTCTCTGTCATTGTGCCACTCTGTGGCCTACTACTGTTTTTGCCACCTCCAGAATGTCATTGTGCCACTGCCTGACCTCATGCTGCTGCTGTGGCTGCTGCTTTTGCCCCCCACACGTGTCATTGTGCCACTCTGTGGCTACTCCTATTTTTGCCACCTCCAGAATGTCATTGTGCCACTGTCTGAACCTCATGCTGCTGCTGTTTTCCTGCCGTGACCTACACACTGTGTCATTGTGCCACTCTCTGACCTCATGCTGTTGCTGCTGCTGTCACCTCCCCACTGTGTCATTGTGCCACTCTGTGGCCTACTCCTGTTTTTGCCACCTCCAGAATGACATTGTGCCACTGTCTGACTCATGTGCTGCTGTGGCTGCTGCCATGGCCCTCCACACTGTGCATTGTGCCACCTCTGACTCATGCTGGGTGCTGCTGTTGATGCCGTTAACTCCACACTGTGTCATTGTGCCCTCTCTGACCTCATGCTGCTGGTGGCTGCTGCCGTGACCCACACACTCTGTCATTGTGCCACTCTCTGACCTCATGCTGCTGTGGCTGCCGCCTTCACCTCCACACTAGTACTGATGTTGCCACCTGGGCCTCAGCTTTTTTTTTCCAGCTGTCGCTGCCTGACTTTATCAGGCTACATTCCCTTCAGTTTTTTTTTTCAGTTTTGCCCTCTTAAGTGCTCAGAGAATTTTATTGTGAAGCGATTCTAAGAGCAGCGGCAGTCATATGCGTGTCATACTAAAACACAACATTGTATGAAGACCAAACCAAGCTCCCTCTGCATATTTAAGCATGGCACAACGTTCTACAGCACCATGCAGGCTCTGTGCAGCCCGGAAAAAAGCTGTTTTTTAACGCGATTCGTCCGAAGCAATTCGGGCCGAAACAAATTTTGTCGGAAAATTGGGCGAACTCACCGAATAAATTTTTTTTAAATTCCCCATCTCTAATATATCCTCCGCCCCTCTAATATTTAAAGTTTGTCCCAAACCAAACACACAAGAAAAAGCCAGCTCACCCCCTTCACATGGAGTTGCACGGCCCCCCGGTTACGTTTCCCAAGATCCAAATAGGGGTAGATTGACCAGCCATCCAAAGTAAAGTTAAAAGACCATATTTTTTGGGCAATCCATTAAAAAAGCATGTAGAAAAGGCAAAAGGGTAAAGCGATGCTTTTGGGGGAGACCACCAAACCCTTATCAAATGCATATAAAATCTATTGGCATTATATAGAATGTGAAATTTACTAGCTCTAATGGGTACCCACTTTTGGATGGTTTCCCCCCCATCGCACCTTCACGCCCAAAACAGAATGCCTTTAACTCCATGATGGCAAAAACCTCTACATTGGGGAAACGTGGCGCTGCGTCCATGCCACAGAATTCCCCGGGATCAGTGATCTCCTAACTATCTCGCGGTCTGCTTTTGCGCACTAAATCGTCATATGGCACATAAAGCAAAGCCCCGAACTAGTGAAGACAAATAACTTCGCCGCCCAAACCAATTATTTTGATAAGGGGCATTTAGCCCCCACTAAAATAAATGTCTACACCAGATAATTATAGTCAGCACTGAATACTTCACAATAGCCCCCGAATTTGAAAGCAGCCAGAAAAAACAAACAAAAAAAAAACATGTTGAAGTTAAAAATTTAAAATATGAGGGATATGTCCCAATGAAGCACAAATGGAATGAATTAAAAAACTCCCGGGTTTGTTATAGAGAATCCTTATCCCCCATTAAAGTAAAATTTACAAACGTTTCTTTAAAGTACCCCAATTACCATTTCACAGCCCACGGGTAAAAAATATCCCACTACATGATCATGGGGTGAAATTTAACAAATTGAAACGCATCCAAAACTGCAAGAAACGAAGGTGGAATTTAAGAACAATACATTAAAAACACATTTTAAACTTCCCTTTTTAAATTATACTTTATTAAAAATAGATGCAAATATAACCCCCATCACTAATTATCCCAACTATGAAATCAGTATTTCATTCAAACTGAGTATATATAAAAGATAGAAAGTAATTATTGAATGCAGAGCATAATTACCATGTCTAAAAAGGAAGAAAAAAAAAAAAAAAAAAAAAAAAAAAATTTATTATATATAATATATTATTAATATATATATATTTTTTATATATATATATATTTTAAATTTATTGCTGTTACAACATCGGGGAAACCCTGAAACAAATGTTGAAAATTATCCCTTACCCTAGAAATGATAGAGAATTCTTTCCTTACATTCAACCACGGGCCCTAAAGTGCCCAATTAACCCCGAAGCTTCTCACCCCTTTAAAATTTGGTCATGATATCACCTCCCCCTTTTGGGGACATACCCCCTAAGCAAAGCCCGAAAAAACTTATTTCAATGTTACATTAAAAAAATTTTCGTGTGTTTTTAAAAAGTATGGACCTGGGGTTTGATAGTTGGATGTTCAATACCTAATTTTAAATTTTTTCAATGTAACCCACATAATATAAGTTACAAATAGTCAAACAATTAAAAAAATGACCGCAGTGGGGTTATAATTTTAAGTATTGATTAATCTTAAACGATTTGCCTTACCGAAAAATTTTTTTTAACTTTTAAAAAATTGACACTTTTTAAAAAATGACCCACATTTAAACCTTTGGCAACCCCGTTATGAATATCCCTGATAAAAAAATTAGGGGGAATCCTTTTCCCCAGGGTTTCGGGGAATCGAGTAAAAACGACAGCCTTGTTCCAAAATTTTGATGTAACTCACATCCATAGGATGGGAAATATTTGTTAATGATTTTTAATCGTGTGTAGGCTGTCTTCGATTTCAATGGTGGGGCATTTTTTTGTATAGATTTTTTTTTTGATGGATAAAAAAATTGAATTTATTTTTATCCACAATGGTTTTTTGGCTCTATTTAATCCCAATTAGGGGATATCCCGGGGCCCCCAAAAAATTTCAAATGTTTAAACGCCTATTTTTAAAAATTTTTTTTTAACAATTTTTTTTTGGCCCTAGTTAGTTCTCCTAACGGGAAAGGAGTCCGAGTATGTTTTGGGTGTCCACTCGTAGTTAGTGTGGGATTTCCCGTGATGGGTTTCCCATCTGATAGTTTTATATTTTGATTTACCCTACCTATTAGAGTAAGACCCAAAAAACAAAAATCTGTATTTGTTAAAACTTCAGCCCAAAAATTTTAAAAGATTTAAGGGTTTTTTTATTTTCAGAAAGGGTAAAAAAAGGGGGAATATAGATAGTCCCCCCTTTCCAGATGCCCAAAATTTATCTTTCTATGAAATCTTCCATAGCACTGGATGTCGCCAAAAAAGGGGATTATCTTAAAAAAAAAACATACATGGACTAAAACCAAGAAAACCGGTTACCCAATGACCCGGGAAAACTTCCCCCCCATTTAAAACCCCCCTCTTACCCTGTAATAAAATTATTATCAAAAAAAAAAAAATTGGGGGTTTCTTTTAAAATCGGTACTGAAAGGTTTAAATTAAATGTACGAAAATCATCTGAAAAAATCTGAAAAATTAAAAAAAATGAAAACCCAAGCTAACAAGGCATCACCCAGCGGTATGGAAGTATACAATGTTTCTACATACAGCAGACCCAAAAAATTATTTTAGCCGCCATGAAATTTTCCCTGTAACCCTTTTAAAAATTTCATGTGTATCCTTCGAAACCCTGGAACATGGCGGACAAGGGCTGGATTTGAAAAATCTAGCCTTTCACATAGGGGGCCCATTTAGTGCCAAAAAAAGGAGGGAGTGATAAATTTTGATTTTTGGGGTTTCCCACTGATGGGAAAACCCCCCCAAAATACTTAAATGGGGGCACAGAGACCTCCATCCTTCCCCACGAGGCTTGTGCAGTGAAAAAGTCATTGACCTGAGTATTGCTGCTCTATTCAACTTCTATGGAGAAAGTCAACTGCTGAATTCTTTCTGCTGCAGTTATAGTAATGAAAGGTAGAGCATTGATCAGCCATCATTGACAGTAACTTTCGGTTCTTTGAGTCTTTTAACTACCATGAAAGTAAGGAGCTACCCGCTTTAGAATGAAGCACACATTTGCATTTGAACAAATGGTTTATTAATCCTTACTCCAGGGTGGAAAACCTCAAAGTATACTTGAGGTTACAGAGGGGGAAAACCTTATAGTTATCTGAGTTTAAAAAAAGGGGGTTTCTTGCAAACAAATATTATATTTTGAAATTGATGGACAATAAAAATAAAAACTTTTGCAATTGGTTTGTATTACCTAAATCATTTAGTATATCAGATATTAGCTAATCTCTGAGTGTCTAAAATTTTTAAATTTTGAAGTCTGGGCCTTGGGGCCCACGCCCCCCTTTGCTGAAAGGGGGCTGTTTTTCTCTCTGAGCTTGTTGAAAACAAAACCTAAAAATAGTTAGCTTTCTGGGGCGGGCTGTGGTTTTTGTCTATGTTTCTTTTTTTAAAAATGCGCCTGAGCGGGAAAAAAGATTGCCTGGCTTTTCACCCGGGCTTTCACGTCACGCTCAAAGTGAAAATTGAGAAATTTAAATGATTTTTCTAGCTTTAGTTTACACCCCCCCCCTTCCCCATAAAACCCCGGTTTATACTTTTTCATGTTTTGTTTAAAAATTTTCGGGGCTGTTTTGTTAACTGTTTCCCACCTTTGGGGTTTTTCTGGTTACAAGGAGCTTGTGGGGGGAGGGGTAAGTTTCGGGAAGGATGGGATCCATTGCAAAAGGGGAATGCAGAGCTGTGACATGTTCCCTTTACTGTTTTCACACGGGCAATACTATGCTATTTTCTCACATAAATTTTACACTTTTTCAGAAGGCAAAACCCTTATGGGGGGGGACCTGAAAAGAGAGAGAGAAATGGCTCATGTCTGTGAAAGCCTTTATGAAAAAACCCCCCTTTAAAAAGTTGATTTGTGAAAAACTGAGTTTTAAAGCTTTTGTGTTCTCTGGGCATGGGATTTTTAAACCCTTTCTGCCACACCCTTTAAATTAGAAAGCATCCCCTTTTTCTCAAAGTGGGAAGCCGGGGAAACCTTTTTTTCTTGGAGCTCAGCGCACTGGAAGGGTTTTGGCGTGTTTCCCATATACAAAAGCCCAAAGTATTAGTTAAAACCAAACACTACACCCACTCAATATAACAGGGGGGGCAAACATGCAGCCAGGGGCAAATAGCTCAACAACAGACCTATATAGGAAACCCACGCAATTATTAAGGGGAGAACATAAGGGTTACAGCCCCTACAAGTGTTGTGATATAATAATTTAAAATAAATGTATTGCAACATTTAAATGGTTCTTAAAGGGGTTGCCTCACTACAAAGGGTTGCTTTTTTTGTTTAAAAATCTTGAAAAAAAAAAGTCACTTTGCCCTTTTATGTCCTTAACAGTGTCCTAACTATTCCTGGATATCCCCCCTTTTTATTTGGGGTCATTTAGCCCCCTCAGGTCGCTATAGCTCAAAACCTGTTTGATCTTTTATGATGGCTGCCAGCATGGTTGCTTTGCTACAAGGGCCTGGCTTGTTGCGGGTGGTTGAAGCCCGTAAACATGCCCCTAAATTCAAAGGGAAACCAAAAAAAAACAGGGGCTGAGTTGAGGGAGTTAAATTTGTGGGGACAACCCCTTTAATTCCTTTTTAAAAGGTTTTGAGTCCTAAATAGCAAGGATAAAAAATGTCCCCAGCTTTTGCTCATGTAGTGCTGTTATCCCTGTGTGAATGCAGTGAGAGTCTCAGTTACCCTTCATAGACAAACCTTAAAAGGCTTTTACAAGATTTTTAAAAACCTTCACTGAGCTAAAATATAAAATTAACCCTTAAATTTCCCCCCCCTTTTTCTTCTGATCCACCTTTCCAGACGCCAGGTCCTTTTTGCCCTCAGTGTGTCACTGTTTTCAATCTGTTCATTTGGGTACATGATACTGTAACTAAACTTGACCCCTGCTGAGAAAATTGTAATTTCATAGCCACCAATTGCTTTCCCCTCTGGGAAAAAAATTAAGAATTTTGGGCCCTTTTTCCCAAAAACAATGCTTGACAATTTCCCCAATATGAAAAGTGGAAATTTATTTCTATAATGACGTGGAGGATATAATAAAGCCTTGACTTGCCACTTTGCAAAAAGTTGAGTGCTGATTTATTCCCATTTTGCTTTTTTTTTGTCCCAAAAAGTATTTGGGTTTTTTCCCTGTCTCACCGGGGAAAGAGGTTGTCTCATCTGCTGTTTTTTCGACTCCTCAGTCTTTTTCCCCTTAAAACCCTTGCTTTATGCAAAACAGTCAGGGGAGTCTGAAAGGAAAAACCAAACCCCCTTTATTGGGTTCCCCTCCTTAAGGAGAGACCCTTTTTCCCCCTTTTGAAAATCTTTTTTGCCTCTCACCCAAACCAACCCGGAAAATTCTTCACTGCACTGGGCGAGGGGCAAATGCCCCGAAACAGCTGTCTGTTTGTTGAACTTTTAATGGTTTGGCTCCAAAACCCTTTTCCCTTGGGAGGGGTCCTGCGAGTTTCATGTGAAAAATGAGGATAAAATACATTCCAAAAGAGTACGCTGTGGAGCTCCTCAGCTCTTTTCCATTTTTCCAAATTTCTTTTTTGCAAAACAGTCAGGAAAAGGGCTGAAAGGCAAGTAAACCCTCCATCGACCCAAATTTTTGGGGTTTTTTTCCTTAAGGAGAGACTTTTTTCCCCTTTCGAGCTTTTGGCGCTTTAGACTTTAAAACTTCCTGGTTAGGCTGTGGGTGGTTCCATAGCAGTGATTGGCCCAAAGGGGTTTGTTATTTCCGTTTAGTCGGTTTGTTTGGGCTTTTGTGTACGTTTTTTAAACTGTAGTGCCAAGGGGTACAAAAATCTAAAGGGGGTTTAAAGCTTGTTGTGAAGTAATGTAAACCAACTACTTCATCCTGTAAGAGCAGACAGAGGTGGCTGGTAAGTACAGAAGCCTGTGCGGAAAAGAAGTAGATAAAATCTGCTTCTAGGGAAGCAAAATCAGAAAAGCAATGTAATTAGCAATTGTCTGTATTTACTTCTGCCTACATGTTTTTAAAAATAATTAAAAGTAAAAGAAATACCCCTTTTTTGAATAGAGTGTGCTTTCCTATTTCAATTTAAGGAAAAATGTACCCCGCGGACCTTTTATTCTTTCTAGGTGCTTCAATGAAATTATTTTTGCCTGTTAAAAGCATTACTTGTTATTTTTTTAGGGTACATACAACCAGTTTTAACTCTGCAACATTATGAAAAATAGGCTAATTGTAAGGGACCCGTCAGGGGCACACAAACAGACACAGACAGTGTGAGGCCCTGACACTGGTCCCAACCCCTATCTCTGCCTTTTGGGGTGCCCGACTCCTTAACAGGTCGGCCCCAACCAGAAGACTGAGCACTATACTGAATAGTGTGAGAACACAAGACGCAGACAAACAATACAAACACAATATGGGAAGGTCAAGCAAACCAAGGTGGTAACTATCAGGAACACGGTACAAAGTCAGAAGGCAGAAGAATAAACGTGATCCAAGCAGAGTGAGGTAACCAGGGAGGCACAGAATAGAGAGGGTGAGTAATAGGCAAAAACAGACCAGTATAACCAGCAAGGAGAGGAGACAGAAGAGCCCTTAAATACCTTCCAGGAGAACTAAGGACAAAGGCAATAGGAGGAAGAAACGGAAGACCAGATAGGAAGGTAGAGCTGTCAATAACCCAGGAGCAAGGAGCCAGGTTAACCCATGGAGTGCTGGAAGATTCCTGGCCCAGGTGTCGGTCAGGAATCAATCAAGCTAGCAGGGAGAAAACCCAGTTCACACTAGTAAACACAAATGAGACACTATGTCAGAAACCAGGGCTGACGTCGCATCAGCCGCGGCCGGCGACCAGAACTCAAAGCTGGGGTTCTTTCTGTCATGATCATGACACTAATGCTCAATTGTTTAAATGCTCAATTTCTTAAAATACAGGTTGTTTTTCTCATACATTTTTCCACACTAAAAACTGAAGACATGATTAAGGAGATTTTAATCTTATTAAGTAATGGTACATTGTCAGTATAAGCCAATTCATGATCCCTGAGGGTCTGATCTCTGAGACCCCCAATGACCATAAGAATACAGGCACAATAACACTGGTTTAATGTTCTGTCTAATCTAATGTTTTTCCATACATAATTTCACCTCAGCCACAAGGAACTGCAGTAGGGTCTACTGCAAATTAATGGGCTTTGCAGTAGTTCCCTGCAAATCCAGTGGCCAGGAGTACTGCTGTTAGCGTAAAATGTAAAGGAGGTCCAGCACGTAACCAGCACTCTATTCCTTTCCTTCTCAAGATACGCTGGACCCCAAACACTCATAAAGTGACAGCAGTTCCATCACTTTATATGCCCTTAAATCAAAATAGGAAAACCCTTTCAATTTCACTTCATCATTATTTCTTGCATACAACTGACCTATCTACAATAGGTCACATGCATCATGCACTCACGAATAGAAAATAAATTGTCTATTCCATATACATGAAAACGTTTTTGTCCTCTGTTTTGATAAATTTCAGTTTCTTTATATGTTTATGCCAATTAGATGGTTTTATGTAAAGAATTTTAGCTGTTCTTTTTCCTGTTGAGAAAATGGATATGTGTCATTTGATCCCTTTAGGTCATCTGTCAGGGTCAGTCTCTGTGTTACATTAAACCATGTTTTCTGACTAACACGATTAACAAGGTTAAGCAAAGGTGTGACAGAAAAAGAAGAAAGGCTTAGACACATGGCAAATATTATTTAGCGTAATAATGCACAGAGACGGTTTTGTGGCTACATGAAACATGCACTACTTATCACCTAAATAACATGAGACTTGGTTCACATTGATGTCAGTCTGAAGCCTGTTTAAGTTAAAGACAAAAGGGGTCATTTGCAAATGATTGGTGAACAGTTAAACAACTTAACATTTTTTGCACCTTTGGCTCCTTCACACAGTTTGCTGTGGTGTAGGTTCTCACATCTTTGTGATGATTCCAGGGTAACCACAATGAAAGCTTTTAATGTCAGGTTAAACAGCTCTCTGCCTCCACATAGTGTATTTACAGTTGTGTTCAGTTTTATGTTTATTTCTTCTTTTATAATACTGTGAACATGACAGTTTTTATTTGATTAGGGCTATAGAAAATCTAGCAGATGGAGATAGTCTGGCCTCATGTTTTCTTAATTCTAAAATAATAATAATAATAATAATAATAATAATAATAATAATAATAATAATAATCTTTATTTATATAGCACCAACATATTCCGCAGCACTTTACAATATAGAGGGAATTAGCACAGACAAACCAGATATTACATTATAAAAAGCTACTGACAAATGAGACACGAGGTGTGAGGGCCCTGCTCGCAAGAGCTTACAATATATTAGGGTGTATGGGTGAAACAAAGGGTGACAAGTGCTTGGTTTACAATGGACCAGCCATGTTACATAAATATGAGGTAGTATACATAAAATGTGGATGAACCTGCCATCCCAACCATACATCTATATACAGATAAGTTCCTGTGGGTGCCAAAGTGCAGGAAGTGACGAATCTGTGACAAAATTTGGGGGGTTGACAATTAGGGATCTTGATAGGCTTGTCTAAAAAGATGAGTTTTCAGAGCGCACTTAAAACTGTGAGGGTTGTGAGTGTGCCTGATCACATGGGGTAACATGGTCCAGAGAACTGGTGCAATACGTGCAAAATCTTGGAGACGGGCATGGGCGGTTCGGATGAGTGAGGGGTGTAGTCTTGGATCAGTAGCAGAGCGGAGAGACCGGATAGGGTGGTAGACAGAGAGGAGGGAGGAGATATCGGGGGGTGCAGCGCTGTGGAGAACCTTATGTATGTGTGAGAGTGATGAGTTTATATTGTATTCTGTACTGAATAGGCAGCCAGTGCAGAGACTGACACACGGTAGATACATCAGTATAGCGGCTGGAAAGAAAGACAAGCCTGGCTGCTGCATTCAGGACAGATTAGAGAGGGGAGAGTTTACAGAGAGGAAGACCAACAAGTAAGGGATTTTCAGTAGTCGGACGAGGAATGAATAAGAGAAACCCAATAAAGATTTGAGTTGTTTCCAGTGAGAAATGGACGGATTCTGGGGATGTTCTTGGATTCAGGTGACAGGAGCGGGCAAGGGATTGGATATAGGGGGTAAAATGCATAAGACTGTAAAAGAGAACATTAGCGACTTGAAATTAAAACAAAATTGCATTCCTTCACCAATACAAAAAACAAAGGGTTTATCAATGACCTAAGAACAGATGGAGGAACCAAGCAAATTTATATTATTTGCGCTTTTGGTTAATACTGTTCAGCTATAGCCTGATAGTATCTGTAATAAACATGAAAATCATGGTTTCAAGGAGGTGGACTAGAGTAACTAGACTTCCTTTATAAGAAAGTGATGTTGTACTGAACAGAGGACGTTTCGTTTTATTTTAACCACAATAATCTTACTGATCATGTAATCTAAAAAAACATAAAAAAATTATTCTTTGCTTGAGAATTTTCACTATGCTACAGTTGTCCTCAAAAGTTTACAAATCCCAGCAGAATTTTTGCTTTTTTGGCTTTTTTTCAGAAAATATGAATATTAACCCAAAAACTTTTTTTTCACTCATGCTTAGTGGTTGGGTGAAGCCATTTATTGTCAAACTACTGTGTTTTCTCTTTTTAAATCATAATGACAACCAAAAACATCCAAATGATCTGTTCAAAGTTTACATACCCCAGTTCTTAAAACCGTGTATTGTCCCCTCTAAAAATCAATGACAGCTTGAAGACTTTTGTGGTAGTTGTGGATGAGGCTCTTTATTGTCTCAGATGGTAAAGCTGACCATTCTTCTTGGAAAACAGCCTCCAGTTCCTGGAAATTCCTGGGCTGTCTGTCATGAACTTTGCGCTTGAGATCTCCCCAGAGTGGCTCAATGATATTGAGGTCAGGAGACTGAGATGGACACTCCAGAACCTTCACTTTGTTCTGCTGTAGCCAATGACAGGCCAACTTCGCCTTGTGTTTTTAATCGTTGTCATGTTGGAACGTCCAAGTACGTCCCATGCGCAGCTCCCGGGCTAATGAGTGAAAATTTGCCTCGAGTATTTGCTGATAACGTGCAGCAATCATCTTCCTTCAACTTTGACCAAGTTTTCCTGTGCCTTTGTAGCTCATACATCCTCAAAGCATCAGCGATCCACCTCCGTACTTTACAGTAGGAATGTTGTTCCTTTCATCTTAGGCTTTGTTGACACCTCTCCAAATGTAACGATAATGATTGTGGCCAAAACGTTCGATTTTGTTCTTATCACTGTGCTGTTTGGCGTATTGTAGACGAGATACTTTGTGGCATTTGCGCAGTAATGGCTTTCTTCTGGTAACTCTACCATGCAGCCCATTTTTCTTCAAGTAGCATCTTGATAATCACTGTGTTTTCACTCCTTACCATAGGCAAGCACGAAAACTCAGCAGAAAACTTGGTGTAGCGCTCAGGCGATGCGTATAATAAAATAAAATAAAATAACCGACGAGACACTAGTCATCTAGCCAATTTATATGTCACTTTAATGTCCAAATTAAAAGCAGAACAGCAATGATGCGTTTCCCGAGGATCTACCTCGCTTCATCAGTTGCATGTGTTCACACTGCATGGATTGTCCTTTATATATAAAGTTTTACAATCACTCAATAAAACATAAAAAATGTTATAACAAGAATAAAACACTTACATTTTTGTTGAAAAGATATAAATAACTGTAAAAAATATAATAAATTTAAAACAATTTTTAGAAAATGACCTTAATCTCTGAAATAAAAGAGATTTTAAAAAGATAAATTAGAATGTACTGCATTACCGAGGACACTAGGGAGAGCACTTGTCCTGATTGTCCTGATTACCAATATAGTTCAAACCATTTTTTAGTTCACTCAAATTTCAGTTTTTGTTTTTAATCTGAAAAAACAGCAGGGTGTACTGTTGCTACATATATTTGTCAGAAAATGAAAGTATGCCCAAAAAAAAAAAAAAAAATGTGTGCCCGATAAATGTATGCACAAAAAAAAAAAAAAGGTATGCCCGATAAATGTATGCACAAAAAAAAAAAATAAAATAAAATAAAAATAACTAAAAAAATTAATTAATTAATAAGAATAAAAAAAAAATAAAAAAAAGTATGCCCGATAAAAATGTGCCCAATAAATATATGCACATATTAAATGCACAAATGAAATGTATATCTAACAAATATATGCAATGTGTTACCGAATGAAAATGCACAAATTAAAATGTATGCCCGATAAATATATGCGCAAATAAAAATAAATATCAGACAATGAAATCAGTCATCTCATTTAAGCCATGTGGATTGAGCGTATTTAGTTTATAGATCCAAAAATTTTCCTTTTCGGACAATCTCTTTTCTCTATCTTGTACATGGTCAGGAACATGTTCAATAGGCTGTACCGTAAAGCTAGGAGTGATACCTTTATGGGCATTTTCGAAATGCCTTGGAATACTGTGGGTGAGTACCATATGATTGATGTTGTATCTATGGTTATTCAACCTTTTAGACAACTTCATGACCGTACGACCTATATACTGTATACCACAAAAGCACGTTATTAGATAAATCACAAAGGAACTCCCGCATGTCATGTTAAAGAGACATATTAATTGGCTAGATGCCTAGTGTCTCGTCCCTTATTTTATTTTATTTTATTCTACCCATCGCCTGAGCGCTACACCAAGTTTTCTACTGAGTTTTCCTGCTTGCCTATGGTGAGGAGTGAAACACAGTGATTATCTATTGCTGCCGGAGACCACCGAGAATCTGTGGAGGGCTTACCGACCTGACTTGGAGTTTGGCTGCTCGGCTTTGATCCTCGGGGATCGTCAATTTTCTACAAACGCTTATATGAGTTGTGTCATTTACCTCGCACAACTCGTCCAGGTGAGAGACTAATACACCAGAATTTTTAAACTTCATACAAAAGTTTATGTGCACGAGGTGCGCTTCTCTCTGCTCCTTGTTTCATTTTACAGTGATCTAGTTACTTATTGTGCATCTTGAAACACCACTAGTATTTCAACTGATGTTATTTACGGGTTTTTCTTTGCCTACCAAACAATTTTCCTGCCAGTTGTGGCCGAAATTGACTGTGGTTTGGTTTTTACAGAGCCCCTGATTTTCCATTTGTTAATCACAGTTTGAACACTGCTGACTGACATTGTCAATTCCTTGGATATATTTTTGTATCACTTTCCTATTTTATACAGTTCCACTACCTATTCCCGTAGATCTGTTGGCAATTCTTTTTCTTTTACCATGACTCACAAACCAGAAAAGTCAGTGGCTGGATGAAAGATGCAAGAGTCTGTCTGGATACCAGAAAGTCACTCAGCTTTTATGCACACACACTGATTACAAACAAACAGATCACAGGTGAGGATGTTACCTTTAGTAGCCATTCAAACCCATTTGTGTCAACTTCTGTGAACGTTATCAGGCCAAAATCACCAGGGTATGTAAACTTTTGATCAGGGTCATTTGGATGTTTTTGGTTGTCATTATGTTTTAAAAAGAGAAAACACAGTAGCTTGACAATAAATGGCTTCAACCACTAACCATGAGTGGAAAAAAAAAGGTTTTGTGTTATCATTCATATTCTCTTCTTTTTGTATAGACTGTAGCATGATGATTGGTCCTGTATTAGAAATCACCAGTCATCAGCAGTTATCTGTAAGTCATGCATGGCAAGATATTAGTAGTAATATTGTATTAGAATAATTGGCTGACTATTTAATAAATGGTTGGGCTAAATCTATAGCAATAGCTGTGGTCTGTTAGGAGCTCTCCTATGGCTCACAGAATAAGGTCCTCGCTATGGCGTCCAATTGGTCTAGAAAGGACATTATCTTGCTGATACTGATGTGATTATGATGTGCAGCTTTTGGTCTATCCCATATCTTTCCTTCTATTGTTAGTACTATATGCCTTTATAAGAAATAGCAAAGCTTTTTATCTCTCGCTATGCAAAACTTGGATATTACCTTTTTGTCCTAGCAGGCACTATAAAAAGGAAGCAAGGATTCTTTTACACTGCATTCAAGGTTTCTATCAGTATGCCTTTCGAACTGAAACACTTAGATATGTATTCTTTTTTATTTATACAGTTATCCCTCAACATAAATTATTAATTTGTTCCAGGATAGCCATTGCATGTTCAAACCATGGTATATTCAAGCCATAACTCTATGGAAGATTATTAATTTGTTCCAAAATTTCTAAATGTTACCCAACATTATGCAAAATGACGATTAAAGAAAATTAAGCAGATAATTAAAACATATAAAGTAAGTCTATATAACAGCCAGAAAAAGCTGCTGTAAATAATTTTCTATGACAAGGGCAGGAGCTTCTTTGGATCGTACTTTATACACAATGTACCAGAAAAACAAAATGTGGTCATCGCTCATCCTGTCACATGTAAGAAGCAGTAAGGACATGTAGTACCGCACTGTACTGTAGAGAAGCACTACTAGATCACCAATCACTGCATGTACCTCACTAATATTGATGTTTTACACGTCAAATGTTCATGATAATTGGCTGGATCAGTGACTAGGACATTGTATCTTGAAACTACACTCATCATACAGTGTCCCAGGAAAGACCACTGTATGTAGAAAAAATTTAATCTGAGGCCAATGTACCAAGAGTAAACCCATACAAACATGAGAGAAAATACAAACTCCTTGAAGATATTAGCTTCAGTGGGATTTGAACCCAGGACTCCATCACTGAAAACAGGACTGGGACAAAGTATTTTGGTGTCCTAGGCAAATAAAGCACAAAGTGCCCCCCCCAAATGGGTAAATTCAGCCCATCCATACCTGCTGAATGGGGACTTATGAATCAATTTGATGTATGCACCAGATCTTTTCTGGTGCATGTTTTTCAGGTTACACAGATACTCTTTAACCCCTTAACCCCTTAACGACATTTGACGAACCCATACGTCAAGGTGGGGTAGGGGTCCTGCAAACTGACATATGGGTACGTCATGGCGATCTTGCGTTCTCACAAGCGGAGCTCGCAAGATCGAGGCATGGAACCAGCGGTATAATACCGCTGGCATCATGCCGCATTCCCCGTGGCCAGAGTGAGCTCCAGCCGCGGGCGATTAATCCTTCAATGTTGCAACATCGTGGTCGCGACATCAAAGCTGCAGGCAGCAGGAGTGAGTTCCTGCTGCTAGCGATCCCGTGCAGTGAGCGACGCAGACGCGCTCACTGGTCACCTTACCCGACTCCCCTTTGTGAAAGCATCCGGGTCGTCGGGTGACGTCACCATGCCCGCAATGCATTGCGGCCATGGTGATTGCCAGTTATCATGGAGACCAGTACACAGCTATAAGTTGTGTGCTGATCTCCTCTTGTATCTCCTCTTTATAAACTCATTTCTATTGTGTAAAAGTAATAAAACATAAACTATATAAAACTTATATCATTGCAATTGTACTGACCCCCATAGTAAAGTTATCCTGTCATTTATCCCGTACAGCGAATACTGTAAAAATTAAGCCCAAAAAAACAATCTCGGAACTGCATTTTTCCCCCCCATTGACATGGCCCAATGCTAAAAAAAAACTATGTAACACCCGCGCGCCCAAAATGCAAAATACACCCTTAGATGAGATCCCTGAGGGGTGTTGAATCCCAAATGGGGCAACTTCTGGAAGGTTTAGCATGTTCTAGTACTTTGGGGGCTTTGCAAATGCGACATGGCCCCACCAAAATCTGCCTTCAGAAAGCTAAATAGAGCTCCCTCCCTTGTACACCCTGCCATGCGCCCAAACAGCAGTTTACACCCATATGCAGGGTATTGCCGAACTTGGAAGAAATTGTGTAACACAATTTGGGATGCTTTTTTTCCAGGATTCTTTGTAAAAATTAAACAATTTTCGCTAAAATGCAGATTATTGGAAAAAAAAATATATTTTTTATTTTTAGAGCCTAATGCTAAAAAAATAATTGTAAAAACACCTGTGGGGTAAATATACTAAACTGCACCCCTGGTATATTCTGTAAGGGGTGTAGTTTCCAATAGGGGGTCTTTTTGGGGGAGTTTATTAAGTTTTAGCACCTTAGGGTGTTCTCAAACCTCAAATGGCGCCTAAATAAACTTGTAATGAAAATGAGACCCCAGAGTCTGGTAGGTGCTCCTCCTATTCTGGGGCTTGTGGTTGAGCCAAATAGCACACTAGTGCCACATATGGGATATCTCTGAAAACGGCAGAATCTGGGGAATCGATATTACCTTGCATTTATCTGGTCACATCTACCGTGTACCACTGAATAATGAATAAAAATTGAAAATCTGCAAAAAAAGTGAAATTTTGAAATGTCACTTCCACTTTGCTTTAATTTCTATGAATATCTAAAGGGTCAACAAACTTCCTAAATGCTTTTTTAAATACTATAAGGGGTCTAGTTTTTTAGATGGGGTCATTTATGATGGTCTCTAACATATAGGCTCCTCAAAGGCACATCAGAACTGGACTGGTCCCTAAAAAAATCTGTTTTGCAAATTTTCTTGAAAATGGGAAAAATGACTACTAAATTTCTAAGTCCCTTAATGTGGTAAAATTAAAAATGATGCCAACCTATAGTAGACATATGTTAGACATATGGTAGATTTCTAGTAATACACTATTTTGAATAACTATCTGTCTTAAACTCAGACATTTTTGAACTTTGAAAATAGCAAATTTTTGCAAATTTTCAAAGATATTTTGATATTTTTCACAAATAAACAAGGACTTTTTGGACCAAAATGTATTACTAACTTAAAGCACAATGTTTCAGCATCTTCCACAGATGCTCAGTACAATTTAGATCTGGGCTCATAGAAGAAACTTCAGAATAGTCCAATGCCTTGCTCTTCTCCATTCTTGGATTATTTTAGCTGTGTGTTTTGGGTTATTATCCTGGGTTATTATTGGAGGACACATAACTTACATCTGAAACCAAGATTTATGACACTGATCAGTAAATTTTGCTCCAGAATGCCTTGGTGGGTCTTGAGTTTTAAAATTGTATCCAAAAACATATTTAGCACCCGATACCAGATACAGAAAAAGCAAACCCCCAAAACCCCAAAGGGTTTGCCTTTTTGGATGTTTCATGGTTTGGTACAAATTTTTCCTTTTGTTTGTATCCCTTTTTTTTTGGGTCTTTTGAAACATAGGACCCAAAATAAACCTTCCCTTTAAAAAGCTCCAGTTTTGACTTTTAAAAAAAGGGAAATTTCTCAGAAACTTTGTGTATTGTCAATATGCATTTTGGAAAAATTCAGTCTTACTTTTTTATGTTTTGCTTTCAACAGTGGTTTCCCCCTTCGGGTTGGTTTCCCAAATTTAAAGGGTTTTTTTCCATGCTGTTTCACTAAACCAAACACGTTTTATCTACATTCTGGTTTGCTGTGAATGTTTTTTAAAACAGTGTTTAAAAATTATTTGGCTTTCTGTATTAGCTGGACATTCCCAAAAACCCATACAGTAAGTGCAGGAGATTTTTTGGTTCAGAAAAACAAACCTACAAGCCTTGAGGGTTTTTTAAATAAAAATTTTTAAACTGTAAAAAAAAAGCTAAATTTAAAGGGGATTTTTAAAGATGAAGGGGCCTTTCTCTCGGGATTTGAGCTTTTTCCCAGGGGTAACATCACTCGTTTGAAATTTTCTAATCGGGGAATGAAGATTTGGACAAAAACCGGGGAAAAACCGGGTTCACTCAGGGGCAAATAGAAATCTCTCTTATAAAAGGGCAAAATAAAAAAAGGCCCTAATGTTCTGTATGTAGAAAAAATTTCTTTTTTAAACCCTTGTCCCTACTAGTTTTGGGATCGTTATTATCGAAAAAAAGTTAAAATGGGCCCACGGTATTTACGTTGATCGGATTTTTAAAGATCACGTGTTTATTTAGGTTAAAAATCTGTGCATTTTAAAATTAAATATCGCGCCATTTTCGGCCTTCCTGTCATTTTGGCGGAAAGAAAAACAGCTTAAAGAATAGAGCGGGGTGAGTGTTTTTGTGCGCTTTAAGGGCGGGGATTGGTATGGTTGCGATTGGCGGGAAAAAATCACATGATCTCTTTTTTCATAAAAACCCCCTTTTCCCTGTTCATGTTCAGGGGGGTGTCGGGTATTTTTAAACGCAGTAGGAGGGTTGGGGCTTGCCTTCTGTGCAAACAGCTCAGCGAAATTATTCTTTTTTGTTAAAAAAAGACAGTCTACTTTTGGGCTGTGACCCTTTAAAAACTCGTTAGATCAGAGATTTGCGGTTTTTAAAGGTAGTTAGGAAAGGGAAATTTTAAGGGAGCATTACCGCGGGTAAAGTCACGGGGAGGGGGGGGGAAAAGCGCGGGGGGGGGGGGGGGTCCCCGCGGGCAAAAACACAAAACAAGCTTTTTTAAAAAATTTGGGGGGATTTTGGTATTGCAAAACTTTGGGAAATTGCATTGCTTTATTTTTAAAACCATTTTAAATTTGTTGAAATATTTACTTAGATATTGGGCAGCCTGAATTTATATTAGGATACAGATTTTTTCTAATAATTCAGGTCTATTTTTTAAGTGCAAAAAATCCACTTTGGGGTTTTCAGTAATTTCATTTCAGATGGTGTTCTTTTTAAATTTTTGCCCCTTCCAAACTTTGTTGAAAATAGCCACCTTGCAGTTAAATTTGAATCCGCAATTTTGGGAGTCACCACAGGTTGATAGGTGCCCCCAAAAATTTCCTTTTTTATCCGTATACATTTTAGGAAAAGTGTTTTTTTTCACTTTTGCCCCGGGCCCCGAATTTTTTTGATAGAAAGGGACCTTTTTTACAAATTAAATTTTTAATCCAGCAAATTGGGGTAGTCACCACGGTGAATTGATAGGTGCCAAAAAAACTTTTTTTATCCGTTTTTACATTTAGATATGTGTTTTTTTTTCACTTTTGGGCCCAGTCCGGGTTTGTTGATTGAGCCCCTTTTCCCCGTTAAATTTGAATCCCCGCAATTGTGTAGTCACCCAGGGAATTGGATAGGTTTCCATAAATACCTTTTATTATGTAAAATTTTAGTTCCCGGGGGTTTTTTTTCACTTTTTGGGCCCAAATCCCGATTTGTTGATTTGAGCCAACCCTTCAGTTAAAAATTTTAATCCAGCAATTTTGTTGTCACCATAGGTTGGGTAGGTGCCAAAAAAAAACCCTTTTTTTATTGTAAACATTTTAGTTTAAATGTTTTTTGGGACTTTTGCCCAGTCCAGATTGTTGATAGAGGTTTCCTTGCAGTTAAATTTGAATCCAGGGAATTGGGTAGTCACACAGGTGAATTGATAGGGTGCCAAAAATACCTTTTATTTCCCTATAAATTTCAGTAGGGGTTTTTTGCAAAAAAATTTTTTTTCCCAGTCCAGATTTGTTGATAGGGGCCACCTTGGGAATTTAAATTTTTAATTCCCGCAAATTTTGTTTGTCACCACAAAGGGTTTAATAGGTTCCAAAAAAAACCCTTTTTTTACCGTTTTAAAATTTCGAAATTTCGTGTTTTTTTTCACTTTTGCCCAAAATCCAGAAAATTTTTGAAGAGGCCCCCCCTTGTGTTAAAATTTTAATCCAGCCCAATTTTTGTTTGGGCAACAAGGGGGGAAATTTATAGGTGCCCAAAAAAACTTTTTTTTTTCTGTATACATTTAAAAATGTGTTTTTTGCCCCTTTTGCCCAAATCCCCGATTTGTTGATGGCCACCCTTTCCCAAATTAAAAATTTTAATCCAGCCCAAATTTTGTAGTCACCAGGTTAATAGGGGGCCCAAAAAAACCCTTTTTTTTTATCCGGGTTTTTCATTTCAGATACGTTTTTTTTTGCACTTTTGCCAGTCCAGAATTTTTTGATGAGCCCCCTTGTAGTTTAAAATTTTAAACGGAAACAATTTTTGTAAATCACCC
The DNA here is from genome assembly GCA_025379985.1 of Phyllomedusa bahiana. Lineage (NCBI taxonomy): Eukaryota > Metazoa > Chordata > Amphibia > Anura > Hylidae > Phyllomedusa > Phyllomedusa bahiana. The sequence continues at coordinate 9,951 of JAODAL010025904.1, read as the reverse complement.
AAAAGGGGAATTGTAGGTGCCCCAAAAAAAACCCTTTTTTTATCCGGGATTTAAAATTTTAGATATGTGTTTTTTGCACTTTTTTCCCCAGTCCAAAATTTTTTTGATGGAAACCATTTGCAGTTTTAAAATTTTAATTTCCCGGGAATTTGTGTAGTCACCACAGGTGAATTGATAGGTGCCCTAAATTTCTTTTTTTTATCCCGTATTCATTTCAGTTTTGTGTTTTTTTCACTTTTGCCCCGTCCAGATTTTTTTGATAGAGCCACCCCTTTCAGTTAAAATTTTAATCCCGCAATTTTGTAGTCACCACAGGTTTATAGGTGCCAAAAAAAACCTTTTATTATCCGGTTTTACAAAAGTTTTAGATTCTTTTTTTTTGCACCTTTTTGCTCAGTCCGATTTGTTTTTAAAAGAGGTTCCTTGCCTTTAAATTTTAAACCCCGCAATTGTGTAAACCCACAGGTGAATTGGTTTGGTGCCAAAAAAACCCCTTTTTTTTCCCTTTAAAATTTCGATATGTGTTTTTTGCACTTTTGCCCGTCCCGATTTGTTGATAGAGCCACCTTGCAATTTTTAAATTTTAATCCCGGGAAAATTTTGTGTACAATAGGTTTATGGTGCCAAAAAAACCTTTTATTATCCGTAAAACATTTCAGTTTCGTTTTTTTTTTGCAAATTTTGGGCCCCGGCCAGAATTGTTGATAGGCCCCCTTGCAGTTTTTTAAATTTGGGAACCCAGCAAAAATTTTGTAGTCACCACAGGTTGATAGGTGCCCCAAAAAAAACTTTTTTTTATCCGTTTACGTTTCAGATACGTGTTTTTTTTTACTTTTGGGCCCCGTCCGATTTGTTGAAAGAGGTACCTTGCAGTTAAATTTTAACCCCGCAATTTTGTAGGGACCACAGCTGAATTGATAGGTTTCCAAAAATACCCTTTTTTTTTTCCCCCTTTCATTTTCAGATCGTGTTTTTTGCCCCGTTGCCCAGTCCTGGATTTGTTGATTTTGGACACCCCTTTCAGTTAAATTTTTAAACCAGCAATTTTGTAGTTTACCACAGGTGAATTTGGGTAGGTTTCCCCAAAAAAAACCTTTTATTATCCGGGATACATTTTTTGATACGTTTTTTTTGAATTTTGCCAGTCGAGGTTGTTGATAAAGCCCCTTTCAGTTTAAAAATTTTAATTACAGAATTTTTTTTTTGATTTTTAGGGGTTTGAGAAAAGCTGTGATTTGCCGTCTTTTAAAAAAGAGACATTCCAAAAATCTTCCTTTCCCCTCTCAAATTTTTTATCTTTCTGGGAAAGGTTTGGGGCGAAAAATTTTCGTTTGGGAAGCCCAGCAAAGAGGGGGGGGAGGCATGGAGGGTAAGGTACGAGAGAAGGTCCCCTTCCAAATGCTGGCGACAAAAACGCAAACCAAACCCAATTGTCGGTTTCAAAGGAAAGTAAAGGCCCGTCATCGTGGGTTCCCGGGCCCTGGTTTAAAATTTGTCACGAACAGCGTCGCCAAAACTGTTTTCAGTGCTTAATGCAAACCCACATCCCCCGCAGTCTTACCTCCCCCGTCCCCCCAAATCATGGGGCCCCAAAATGTCGTCAAACAGCATCAAACAAACTCCGGGCCCAAAAATGAAGCGAAAGGGGGACCCAAAAAGGGCAAATCGTTTACCCACCCATGTGGATAATCCATTGTCTGAAAAAACCTCTTTTATGACAAAATTTGGGGGGGGGGTCAGAAAGGAAAGTTAAAAGCCAAAGAGGCCAAAAAAGGGTTTATTTTTTTGCCTCTACGGCCAGGGTTTCTGATTTTCCATAGAGGAGGAGAAGGAAGCCGGTCAATCCGGGGAAAAAATCCCGGGCCCGGGAGGCAATGCCCTTTCCCGGTTTCCCCTTGGGTTGGGACCCGAGTCCTGGATTTTAAATGTCAGGATGACGAAAAATCAAAAAAATTTTGGGTTTATGATGATGATGCGACATTGCGGGGGTCCAAACGTGGTTTTTTTTCAGCAGAATTTGCTTGCGGGGGCGCTTCATCAAATGGAAGAGGGGGAAGCGATGGGGTAGTGGCAGTATGGGTCTCGCCTCAAAAAAGGGCGGGGGAGGCGGTCGCAGAAGCTCCGCTGATATGATTCCCCCAGCCACGGTCTGCGCAAACCCCGCCCCTCGTTATCGCCGTCAAAAAAGGTCCGGCCTCTCAAGCCCCGGGGGCCCTTTTTTTTGAGCAAGCCCCTTTATTTTACCCAACGATGTCAAAATGCCCCTTTTCAGTAAAAGCATAAGTAGAAAAAAAAAAAAAGAATCTTAGGGGGTTTAAAACCCCCACCCAAAAACGAAACATGAGTTGAAATGGAGGCAACACTTGGGGCCCAAAAAAGGCCCAGGGCCCAAAGCCCGGGCCCCCAACCACTGTCACTCCCCTGTCTCCACCCTTTCCCCCTCCTCCGCCACCAAACCCAAGGGGTTTCCCCAGTGCCCAAAGTTTTCTCAGAAATCATGATCAGGGATCAGCCTCCCCCTTTTGCCCGGGGTACCCACCAGCACCACCAGAGACCCCTTCCCACCCCCCTTTCCTTCCGTCAGTTTGGAAGACCGGCCCCGCCCTTTTCAGCGGCCCGTTAGCAGCCCGTATTCCGTCCCAGGTTTGGGAGCAGAAAAAAAACCCCTTTAAACCCAAAAAACCCTTTCCCCAAAACCCAAAAACCTTTAATGTCGGCAATTTCCAGGCTTTTTGGGGTTTTTTTGGGGAAATTTTTTTGCCTTTCCGTCCCGGGGGGTTTACAGATGGGGGTTTCCGGCCCCGTATGGCCCCTTTCCCCGCCCCCAATTTCCCGATGCCGAGAGGGGTTTCTTTGCCAGAAAAAAAAACCCTCCCTGCCCTGGCCAGGGCCAGTGTCATTTTAAAATTTCAAACGCGTTGTTGGAAATTTTGGCCGTAAAATTTTCCCTCTGACCCGACACATGGACTTTTAAGGGAGGCCAAAAGGGCCCCTTATATCTCGTTGGGTAGCTCATGGGTTTAGTTGGGGTGGATGTCTTGGGGGTGACGGTGGGTCAAGGGGTCGGGGCCAAAAAGCTCTTCAAAACCACAGGGATGGTGCATGGCTCATTCCCCCAATTTCCTCAGGAGGCATCACGTATCCCAGAGAAACCAGGCCGAGTTGGAAATTAATCTGTCTTGGAGACCGTCCACACACAGGTCAGAGCTGTGGAACTGCTTCCCGCAACGAGACCTAGCGCTGGCTGGGTGACAATAACCTTTTGCATGCAAGTTGTGTGCGATAACGGCGAAAACCTGCTGCCTCCCTTAATATCGTTAGGGCTGGAGCACATCCTGCCTTGCACTTGTCATTGAACCTTGTACGTCCATAAATTTCTAAAGAGCTACCCGGGTCAGGACTGCCTGCTGAGGAAGGCTCGAGGTCTGAGTTCGCAATTCCTGCCGTTCGCTACTCCTGCTTCGTCCGGCCTGGCTGCTTTGCAGCGTCAGCTCCGCCTCCCCGTCAACCGTCTCATTGTAACCGTTGCAAACATGCTGGAATTCCACCCTCCACGATGCTCCAGCGATGTTGCCAGGCAGCGCAATGCGGCCATTACTCATACGAAATGACACATGGTCCTGACAAGCAGCGTTGCGGACCACGGGTGTGAGCCACCGAGAGTGGAGCAGTGAAAGAGCCTTGCACCATCCTTGGCCAGTTTTGAAAGAGCACCAAAATGTCAGTGTGGACAATGCCCTTTTCAGCATAGCATTGGTGGAGATCTTAGTTCTGGAACGATCGTTGGGACACTCTGAAACAACAGGTCCCTCCAGCGACAGAGGAGGAGACGGACACAGATGTGGACACAGAGCCTTTCTCTCCTTCGAGATCCACAAGGCCCGACATTTTCTCAATTTTATCGGTCTTTCATTAGGCAGATGGTTTCGGCGGACCATGGGCAGTGCAAGGCGCGCATATCAGCTCTCAAGGGTGCATCATCACATGCAAGTTCAGGGCTGAGTAGAAAGCTCGTGCCGAGGAAGCGGAGGAGAAGTAGGAGGTATTTCCTAGACCTGACGTTACCGAGACGTCCCTGCCGTTGGAAATATGTGTTTTGGCGCGAATTTTGAGGCGGAGGAGTAAGATGAGAAGATCAGATTGCTAGTTTTGCCCCACGACCCAGAAGGCTTGGGAATCAAGGCTCCATCTCTCAAATGAGTGCTTGGATGCCCATTCCTCCAACATGATCTGGCATTCAGGTCCAAATCACAATGAACAACATTTACAGGTGGCCCCCTCATTGATCCCCGGAACAAACAAAACTCAGAGCACTTTCCTTCCACCCACCCAAAAGATAGAGTAAAAAGCAGGAAATAGAGACCTGCAGATTGATCAACTGGAGACATCTGTTGCTCGCTTCACGTTCCACAAATGTCACGTGTGAACAACATCAGCGACGTTGACAGCATTAGAGTGCCAATAGCTCCCGTAGCGGCGCAGCAGCAGCAGGCACGGGTGGCAGAAGCCTAATGTTGACCTCTGGCATTCTTTATTTACCACCTCAACCAACGCATTCAAAACATGGCACACATCCAACGCACCGAGAACCAGCTATAAGTTCATGGTGCACCTGACTACTGCCGTCATCAACACACCGATGTTTTTGTATGTGTTCCCGGACCCAATAGACATCTGGGTATCCAAAATGGACGAATGGCCCTAGCTCGATCGCCACGCCATAGAGGTGTTGTCCTGCCCCACACTAGCTACATAAATGACCGTACCTTCAGCAGCAGCTGGAGGAGCCTATTACAGACAAACACATCCATGCATTCACAGATAATGGGATCGTTTGACTTGTCATCAAGATAATCAGGCATGGTCTCTGATGATGTAGAGGCCCCAATTGGCCGAGGTCACCAATAAGTTGCCGGTCTAGCTTCACATTCCACTTCAAAACACAAATAAGTCCTCTCTCATGAAAACTTTTTTTAAAATGATCATTTCTACTGCATTTTTTAATATCGGTCCCAACAGTTCATTTTGCTGGTTTGCGTGAGGAGACTGTCAAAGACCGCAAAGGTTTCATGACAACACCGTATTCCATTTACTCACTTTTTTTCTTTAGAAGTTTTCGCAGTGTCAATGGTTTGAGTCATGTAGCTGTGAGATACAGCTATAATTATGGACCTTTTGGAACAGAAATGGTGGGCTTCTAAGTGGCATTTTCTCCTCACAATATGTAATAATTGGCTGAAAGATCAATATATATTTTTTGGGGTTCATATAGCTGTGAGATACAGCAATAATCATGGCCTTTATGGAACAAAATGTGGCTTTTGAGTTGCAATTTCCCTCCATCACAATTTTTACTATGGCTGAGAAGTCATTTTTATAATTTTTTTGGGGTCATTCTTACTTGAAATGCAGCAACACTACGGGTCCTATCTAAAAATCTTGTTTCTAACGACATTTGTTCTTCACAATTGTCAAAATTGGCTCAAGGGTCAAGTATTTTTGAATTTTAGAGGTGTGCATTTGGCTGTGACCATTCACAATACAACATAGCCCTATTATAAGAAACAAATGATGTTCTAACAGACAATTGTTCTTTCAACAATTTCAAAAGGGGCTTCAAAGTGTCAAGCTTTTGAATTATTTGGGGCATTATGCTGTGACATGCAGCTATACTACAGGTCCAATTATAAAAAAAAAATTGTTTCTAACAGACATTAGTTCTTCAACAATTGTCAAGAGTGGCCAAGGTGATGGCGCTGTCAGTAAACATAATAGGTTATTTATTTAGGACACTGATAATGGACTCCTATTGCAAAATAACTTGTTTTTTGCAAGATCTTAAACATAGCTATCAATCCTGTATTGAGACAACCCATTTAATACAATTAAAAAAGAGAAACAAAGACATGGTTGGTATTCCATCCTACTTTAAAAATGTTTTTTCTAGAATTAAACTACTAAAAAACTAGCATGTACAAAAAAGCTGGTAAAAAAAAATCCTCTGAATTGTACAATGGTAGGTACAGTAAGACTTGCCAGATTTTAGGATAGTTTCAGGAGGACATGTGATATGAACACGGACAAGAAAAACGAACAGAGACAATTTCCTCCAGCACGTTGAGTAAAAAGAGAAAAAGAAAATGCCAAGAAAAAGGGCACACATGGGTGGAACATGAGCGTTAACCACCAGTATATTTCTCCAAGTGAAAAGCTCAATTGGTCAGCACTCATACGGAGGGCAAGCGCAAACCCAGGTCTTGACTGTGTACTGAGGAAGCTTGAGGTCTACTCACACTTCCGCACTCTGCTTCAGTCACGACTGTTTTCGTTGCTGCTTATAATGCATTTTTTAACAGTGTAAATAGATGACTGACGCCAGCCCTGGGCTCTCACCTTGCATCCCACTGTAAAACACCGGCACCTGGGCACTGAACATTCCATGTTAATAGATGAAGACGCTATCCAGCCAGGGCTCTCAAACCGCACCCACTGTAAGTCTGGCCCTGGCAGCATTGGACTCCCCGTGTTAACAGATGGCTGACGGCAGCACTAGCTCTCACCATTAGGGGCCCAATCAGTAGATGCTTCAATTATCTCTAAAAAAATTAGATTTGAAAAAGGGGATTTCTCTGTGTGTAAAGTATTTTCAAAAAATGCTCCAGGGCTGGACACAAATAGCACAATATTGAGGCTTAAAAAATTTCTGTGGGCTGGAGTCACTATGGGTTTGCATCAATTGATCACCGGGAGTCAGTCCCCTAATCACTGAAGAAGGATTTGGAGGAAAAAAATGAAACCATTGAATTGAATTGGCTGAATCACTCTCAACGAGGAGGGCAAATGTCATCTTCAACTAAGAAGTTTTTGGGGATGAATAGGACATTTTTATTACTTATCAAGGTGTGTGCGACGAAATTAACAACATCTACAACGTGTAAAAAATAACCTTTAACAACTGCGGAGGGGTGTATGTTGTATGTTACTCACACTTGAAAAAAAGCAAAATGATAATAAGGTGAAAACTATAAATAAAACTTCCCTAAATAAAATTCTGTAAACAAATTGTCATTACCAAAAAAATATACTAAGTGATAGACCACAGTACAAAATACATAGTTCCACATAGTGAATCTGTGGGTCAAACAGTTTAGGGACAAGCTGTGGCCCAGGACGGTATAAGTCTATGTCCAGTGAAACTAAAATGATGGTTGAAAGACTCCTATTTCCGGCACTTTTTAATCTAGTTGGGTCAGACAGGATTAATGTCATCTGCGGTAGAGGAACATAAATAGTTTAAATGTCCAGTTCAAACCAAATGGTGGATCAAAGACGTCCTTTTTCCTGGCACTTTTAATATGGTGGTCAGAACATTTAAATGTCATACAGCGGTCCAGGACAGGAAAAGTCACTGTCTCAGTTCAACTAAAATGGTGGTTCAAAGACTCCTTTTCCCAGCACTTTTTAATCTGTGGGTCAGACATGGTTTAAATGAATCATACTGCGGTACAGACAGATATAGTTAAAGTCCATTTCAGCTAAAATGGTGGGCTGAAAGACTCCTTTTTCCCCACACTTTTTTAATCTGTGGTCAGTCCAGGTTTATGGTCATACTGGGTACAGAACAGGTAAGTCAATGGTCCAGTTCAACTAAAATGGAGGTTTGAAAGACTTCTTTCCCCAGCACTTTTTAATCTGTGGGTCAGACAGGTTTAATGGGTCATAGTAGCAGTACTGGACAGATAAGTAATGTCCCCAGTTCAACTAAAATGGGGTTCAAATACTCCCTTTTCCTGGCACTTTATAATTTGGGGTTCAGAACAGTTTAATGCATACTGCGGTGCCAGGACAGTAATAGTCCCTATGTCCAGTTCAACTAAAATTGGTTCAAAGACATCCATATCCCAGCACTTTTAATCTGTGGTGAAAGACAGGTTTAAATTTCATACTGCGTACAGGACAAGATATAGTTAATGTCCAGTTCAACTAAAATGTGGTTGAAAAGACTCCTTTTTCAGGCAAATAAAATCTTGGGGTCATGCAGTTTGGGGCTCAGCTGCGTATCCAGGCAGAATATTCAAAGTCCCAGTTCAATTAAAATGATTGTTTCGAATCAATACTGCCTTCTGGCACTTTTTAATTTGTGGGTCTGCAGGTTTTAAGGTCAATGCTTGTGGTAAAAGACAGGGATAGTTGAATGGGTCCTGTGTGGAACTTTTTTTCTGTGTCATTTCTAACCTAGGTGGTTGCCTTAAGATGTAGCACATAACCATTTGACTGTTGTGGATTAAAAATCAGCATCTCCATCCCTGTTTGGGTGTAAGAATGAGGTGTTTTTCCTCTCCATAGACTTTTAATAAGTCATTGGCGATATATCTATTATCGACTATTCGGAAATCTTATTGATAATTGCCATATCGACTACGACCCCTATGACGATATCAACGTAATCGCCTCATCACTAGTCCTACATGCTGAAAGCAAATCTCTTCAATTTGAGTCATCAATTCTCCTTTTGCAGCCATTTCCCCACAGAGGTGTACTATAGTACCATAAAACTTCAACTTCTGAATAATATGTGTAAGTGTAGTAACAGAAACATCAAGCTCTGGACCAGGATGAGGAATAGTCTGTGTCCTTACCCATTTTCCTTTGTTCTATGTCTTTCAATAAAGCTTCGGGTCTGTGAACTACCCTTCCATTTCCCTCTTCCACTTCTTCTTTTCCCTTCATAGGTATATGCTTTATTGGTTGTAATGCTTGATTTTTTTGGGGTTTGGAGTGTACTGTAATTAAAATTTCACATGGGTTTAGCCGGTTTTATGTTTTATAGCATTTATGATGCAATTTGTTAATTTTTGTTCCATTGCTGAAATTTTGGGGTTATTGCATACTTGTTTTTGATGACTGTTCAAAAATATTTCTTAACAATAAAAAAACAGGAACATCAAGCTGTTTGGAGATGGAGATGAATTTACCTTAACATGTTTGGCTAAATTTTTTTTACTCCTGAGACAAATCCCCTTTTTTTAGCCTCTTTTGGTCCATGTTTAGTGTGATACACAACATGATTCCAAATAGCATAGTAACTACTTTTTAACCTTTAAATAGCCAAACTGATATTTAAAATTAGAGGGCAGATTTATGCAATAACAAGACCACGCAAGCTTACCATGCCCCCTGGGGTTAAATTTTTTTTTTTGTTTAAGGCCCAATATTTTTGTCCAGGTGAGTTGTTTTTTTTTATTTTTTTTTCTGTCTGATTTTTATTAGTTGATTTTCATTAAATTTTAACTTATTATTACTTTTGTTAGGTTCTAGTTACTTCTTTTGACCATTGTGGGATTTTCTTTCTTTAAGGGAAGGGCACCAGCAATTTTATACATATGCTAAATATATACAGTATCTCCCAAAAGTGAGAATATTTTTTTGTAAATATTGTATCATATCTTTTCATGGGACAAAACTGAAGATATGACATTTTCAAACAGTGTAAAGTAGTCAGTACACGCTTGATAACATGTGAATTGATTTGGGCCCAAAAAAATCAACACACAGCCCTTAATGTCTAAACGTTGGTACAAAACTAGTACACCCTAATTTAAAAATTTTACAAATTGTGCCAATTTGCCCTTTTTTCCCCATGGTGTCATGTGCCTTTAGGGCCGAGAAAACAACTTCTGTGGGCTTTTTTAAAAAAATAACCTGCCCCAATCCACCCACGGGGAGTTTTTCCCCGCTCCCGTTTTTAGCTCCAATACTTTTTAATGATAGGTATTCATACTTATAAAATCAGTTCTGCAGTACCCATCACCACACGGACTGAGGGGCCCCTTAATGGGTAGATTTTTCTCCCCTTTTCCACCCTCTCAAACAGGGAAAAGGGAAACAAGCATAAATCCACCCCAAAAAGCTCCAGCACCCCAAAAAAATCCGCTGCCACCCCTTCCCAAA
>JAODAL010025903.1:0-57749 GCA_025379985.1 Phyllomedusa bahiana | reverse complement strand
ATACAGGGCTGCATGGCAGGACGTACGTGGGTTTTCCCGGGAGCAGTTTGAAATCCACGGGACCCCCGCCGTGAGGACCCTTTCAGGAGAATTATGTGCTGCAAAGGCGGCTCTAGGCCCACAGTGTCCGAGGATCTCGAGAGGGCGTCCGCCCTGACGTTCTTTTCGGCTGGCCGAAAGTGAAGGAGGAAGTTAAAGCGGGGGAAGAAGAGCGACCACAGGGCTTGCCAAGGATTCAAACGCTGAGCAGACTGGAGAAGATTTTTGTGGTCGGTGAAGATCTCAATGGGATGGCGGGCCCCCTCCAGTAAGTGACGCCATTCTTCTAGGGCTAATTTTATGGTCAGAAGTTCCCGTTCACCGATAGCAGGGGTGTTGCTAGGGTCCTAAAACATCCGGGGCCCGTGCCCTCTGTGTTACATTTTACTCAGTAGGGTGGAGTTCACACAGTTTTTTTCATACCACATCGTGAGCTGCTGCATGTATTTTTACAGATAAAAAAGTACTTTATTGTCACAAATTTTTCTGAAAATTTTCCCAAAACATCCTGTCCATCTTCTCAGCACCACATTGTAAAATAAGTCAGCACTGTCAAAATTGCCCTTTCAAAACCACTCATTTCTGTATAATAGTGTAACACCTCTAAATAATACGGCTAACAGATAATACACCCATACATGGAGTAGATATACCACATGTATTACTGTCATACTGTTACTATAACAATACCATAAATACCAAGACCATCAATTCCTAATGCTTAAATAATACTGCCAGACTATGACCACACGCGAGAACCACAAAGTGACTGCCATATGTACACGGGCCTCTGCAGACATATAAGTGATTATATTTGTGTTCATGTCCCTCCGTATTAAGGTACCGCTGTATATCATGCCCTTCCTTGGGGTAGGCAGCTGTATATATAATGCCCCTTAGGTAAGTAGCTGTATACACTGCCCCTCAGGCACATAGCTGTAACACTGCCCCTCAGTTACATAGCGTATCATTCCCCTCAGGCATATGCTGTATACACTGCCCCTCAGTTACATAGCTGTATACACTGCCCCTCAGGCACATAGCTGTATACACTGCCCCTCAGTTACATAGCTGTATACACTGCCCCTCAAGCACATAGCTGTATACACTTTCCCTCAGGCACATAGCTGTATATACACCCCCTCAGGTAGCTGTAAACACCCCCTTAGGTAGCTGTATATACACCCCCTCAGGTAGCTGTATATACACCCCCTCAGGAAGCTGTATATACTGCCTCTCAGGTAGCTGTATATACTGCCCCTCAGGAAGCTGTATACACTGCCCCTCAGGAAGTTGTATACACTGCCCCTCAGGAAGCTGTATACACTGCCCCTCAGGAAGCTGTATATATGCTCTAGGAAGCTTAACGCCCCTCGGGAAAAGCTGTATATACTGCCCTCAGGAAGCTGTATACACTGCCCTCGGGGAAGCTGTATATACTGCCCCTCAGGAAGCTGTATGTACTGCCCTCAGGAAGCTGTATATCTGCCCCTCAGGAAGCTGTATATATGCCCCTCAGGTAGCTGTATACACTGCCCCTCAGAAAAGCTGTATATTCACCCCTCATAAGCGTATATACTGCCCCTTGGGAAGGCTGTAATATACTGCCTCTCAGGTAGCTGTATATACACCCCCTCAGTAAGCTGTATATACTGCCCCTCAGGAAGCTGTATATACTTCCTCTCAGGTAGCTGTATATACACCCCCCTGAGTAAGCTGTATATACACCCCCCAGGCAGCTGTATATATCTACAGTTATACTGATCAGCTCTATGGGTCATATATACATGCTGGCCCAAATGATTGAGCTGATCAGTATAACTGTAGACTGTCAGCTCTGTGGGTCACCCTGACCCACAGAGCTGACAGTTACTCTGCAATTAAATTATATTGTTTCAACCTGTACACAGTTAATACCTTGTGTAGCTGCCGGCTGCTCTGCTGGTCTCGGCGGGCACTCACTGACTGCAGGAGGTGGAGCCGACGCTCGAAGCTTGCTGCAGCCCTGCTCCTCCTCCTTCTCCTCTTCTACAGGAAGTCCCAGCTGCCAGCAGCTCAGAAAGCTACACTGCTCAGCTCTGGACCCTGCACAGCAGCCTGCACGGAGCCCCGGCGGCGGCAGTAGCAGCAGAGAAACAGCAGATATAGTAGTCGCCCACGCCACACTGCTTGTTCTCATAGAGAACAACAATGCAGCGCCGCACAACTATAGTGAATGAGGGCCGGGGCAGGAAAAATATTCGGGGCAGCAGGCAATATATCCGGGGCATGAGCCCCGGAAAATATTGCCTAGCGACGCCCCTGACCAATAGTGTAATTACGTTCGGCTGGATTGAAGATCTTAGGGAAGAACCCACTGGTCCGCAATCTCCCTGAGGAGGACTATTGAAGAAGGACAGCGACGTCTCCTACTGAGGAGGCGTCCACTTCTAGGACAAATGGGAGCTGTGGGGCCGGGCGAGACAGAACAGGAGCTTGAAGCGAATGCTGCTTTTCAGGCGCTTAAAACTTCTTGGGCCTCGGGAGGCCAGGACTTGGGGTTAGCCTTCTTCTTGGTGAGGGCTACCAGTGGGGCCACCAGTGAGGAGAATTGAGGCATAAACTGCCTGTAATAGTTAGCGAACCCCAAAAAGCGCTGGATGGAGCGGAGACCCACCGGTCAGGGCCATTGTAGGACTGCTGAAAGCTTGGAGGGGTCCATCTGAAGGCCTTGATCCGAAACGATGTACCCTAAGAAGGGCAAGGAGGTGCGTTCAAACAGGCATTTCTCCAGCTTGGCATAGAGCTGGTGGATACGGAGACGTCTGAGCATCTGGGGGAAGAGTGGTGGCGGTGAGTCTCTAGATCTGGAGAGAATATTAAGATGTCGTCCAGATAGACTATGACGCAGACGTAGAGCAGGTCACGGCAGATCTCGTTGACGAAGTTTTGGAAAACCCCGGAGCGTTCAAAACCGAATGGCTGACGAATTTTCTAAGTGGCCGAGGGTATTAAAGGGGCCGTTTTCCATTCGTGCCTTTCCGGATACGAATCGGTTTGTAAGACCACGTAAAAATTTTGGGAAAAAAAAATTTGCCCCGTGGTGATCAAACAGTTCCGAAATCAAAGGGGGGGGGTATCGATTTTTATGGTGATTTTTTTTGGGCCACGTAACCCATACGGGCCCGAGAGTTCCATTTTTTTTTGACAAAGAAAAATCCGGGCCCCCCAGGCGAGGAAACTTGCTTTATAAAGCCCTTTAAAGGGAGTTTTCCCCTGAATTTCGACATCCCCTTGGTTTCCGGGACAAAAATTGGGTAGACTGCCCGGGGAGGGGAAAAGTACCGGGTTGCAGGTCAATAAAAGGGTTAAGGGGCCGGTGCGGAGGAAGAGTTCAGCCTGTCTTTCAGAAAGATGGGCTGATCTGGTATGGAGTGGGCAGCCCCGGCAGGGGCTTGAAGTTTAAGGGCGGGCCAAAGAACGGAGGAGCCCGGAAGGATCGTGAATGGCATGCCGACCCCAAGGAAATCTCGCCTGTTTTCCCAGTCTGGATCGGAGGTGTCCTAAAACAAGGGAAAGTCCTAGGAGGATTTTAAAAAGAGGAGTGAGGCAGAACGAGGAGTTTCGATTTTCCCTTGTGTAGGGCCCCACTGTATGTAGGGGCGCTGGCAAAAAACAAATAGACCCTTGAGGCATTCCCCACTGCAAGGAGACGAACATGGGTTTCTGCAGAGGGGCAGGGAAAAGAGGGAACTTTGAGACCACGCGGGTGAAAAAATTCAGGGCCCCCGAGTAAAGGGAAGGCGGTGGTTTTAAAAGGGGCGCGTGGGGGAAAAAATTTCCACAGAGTGCAGGAAGGGTCGCGGGGAAGGCCCACTGACACCTGGGATTGCCTCTCCTGAAAACCCCCTAGGGCGGGCGTTTCCCGGGCGCACCCGGCAGTCAACAATGAAGTGGCCAGAGGCGCCAAAAGAAAAATAGCTGCCTCAACGAGCTGTGAGCGTTCCTCCTGGGTCATGAGCCCTTTCGACCTCATGGGTTCATCCTCAGGAAAACCGTTGGCGGGGAAGTGAAGGTCGTTTAAAAACGGGAGAGCGAGGTAGCCGGGTGGCGGGTGACCCCCCGTTTGGGGTGGGCCTTTTTTGTCTCTCGGGAAAGGTTTTATCGATCCCGGGGGGCCAACCCCAATCAATTCGCCCAAGGGGGAGGGGAGATCCCGACCCGCCCGGGGCCCTCTTTATGCCCCGAAAGGGCCTTCCCGGGTTGCCACAAACACCCATTGTTCCCGTCCCCGTTTCCGAGGCTAGGGTGCGGAATGCATGGGGTAGTGACCCACAGTGGGTCGCCCTGACGGAGGGAAAAGAGCTGCGGGGAGTGGAGGGGGGCCAGGTTCCTCGAAGACCGGCGGAAACCCCGGAGGGAAGGTTGCAATTAGCTTCAGCGGGTTTTCCCGGGGCCCAAGCGGGTGGCCCCGGGGAAGAGCTTTCCGCCTAGGAGGTAATTAGAGGCCACCTTTTGCCCCCTCGTAGAAATTGTTTTTCCCCCAAATCTCGATATGGAGGAGCATTGGGTGAGAAGCCTCGCGTTTTTGGGGGCCCCATCAAAAGGGGAAGGGAGCGGCAGGTGGAAAGTTCCCGGTCAGGAGCAGTAGCGCCAGGTGCGGGAGCAACTGGTGCGGGGGGGGAAGCAACCGCGGCGGAGGGGGGCGAGCCGCAAGGTTCGCAACAGGGCCCAAAGTGGTCGATAGCGGCTCAGTGAGCGACGGCCTGGACGTCCCCGGAGTCGGGCAGAGGGCCCCGGGGGAATCCTGGCCAGATTGTACTGAAGGGTTTGGTGGGTTCAATGGACCAGCAAGCGATGATAGTTAAGCCACGCCAGGGAGGGGGTTTTTAAGTACCCCTTTGGTTTTTCACCAGAGTGCGCCGCATAGCGGGATGGACTTGCTGCGGCGTGAGGCTACCAGATCCCTACCCCTGACGTGACTTGCTTGCGATGGCGGCCGGGGTACGGCGTGGTACAAAATCGTAATCCATAGGCGTAGTCAGGAATAGACAGAAGGTCAGGGCAGGCGGCAGAGGTTCGTGGTCAGAGACGGCAGACGGTCAGGGCAGGCGGCAAACAGGCAAGGTCAGGAACGTAAGCAAAGCGGACTGGTACACGGGTAATCAAAAAGGACTCCAACACTCTCTAAAGATTTAGGTCCCGCACACCAACAATCTGGCAGAGACTGCTGGGGGCCTTTTCCATTTATAGGACCAGCGGCCATCAATAACCAATTAATGGTGCGCTGGCCCTTTAAATCCAGACCAGCAGTCGCGCGCGCTCCCTAAGCAGCAGGTACACGCACGGCGGCCGGGCCAGGCAGGAGCGGCGTTCACAGGAGCGCGGCCAGGTAAAGAAAGTGGCGCCAGGGACTGAGCAGCGGGGGCATGGAAGCGGGGAACCGCAGCACCCGCGCCGGACCCCCTGAGGGCAGGGGGGCGGCCACGGGGCACCGCGGTACCCGCGCCAGCCCCCATGACAAGATATTTCTATATTTTGGGGACTATATATTTGTATATTAATTTTATATGATTATATTTTTCAATAAATGTAAATTATTACATTTTATATAGTTTGATAATTATAATAAATCACTTTTTATTATTGTACTGGTGTTTAGAAATACTGGACATTTTTGCCCTAACAGCAAATCTAGCTTCACTTCGACTCCTCAGGCTCAGGCAGGTCTGCCTGTTGGAGCAGTAATGTGGTGTCCAATCTTACGAATGTGGTGCAACACACCTCCAAAACGCCCCCAGTGGTGCAACACACCTCCATAATGCCCCCAGAATGCCCCCTCATGTTAGGCACATTAGAAAGTGTTGAGTCTTACGAACAATGTGCCTAGCGTGCTCATTAGACATCCTAGCCGACTTAGTTAGGTGCGTTGTATGACAGAAAAAGGGTGAAAAACCCTTTCATACATGTCACCCTGAATCCTTTGGATGTGTCATCTGGTACACACATTCCTACTCCTGGTTTTAAATTCTGTCCTATTCTCTAACTTCATCTTTGTCTCTTTCTGTTGCATCCATACTATTCTTATGGTGATGACTGTTAGCTTTGTTTTTTGACTGTGCTGTATTTTCTCAGTTGTGCTCATCACTATTCAATGACTATTCTGGGGGCTACAAATGAAGTCCAACCAGGAAATCCATGCCTTTTTATCGGGGTTAAAGGTGAAAAATAGGGACATTTCTGCACCCCACGTCCAGAAAAAATTTGTGGCTTGAGGATTCACTTATATAGTGACTGATAGCGTTGTATTTGGGATTCAGTTTAAAGCAAAACTTGGGGTTGTCTTTTTAAAGCAATTTTTTAGGGATTTTAAATTTAATTTGCCGTACTTGGCTTAGGGGGCCAAGATTCACGCTGATATATCACTTCACCAATTCACTTCGGTCCCAAAACAAATAAGGTGGCAGTGATTTTTTGGGAGGAAGTTAACCCCAAAAAATTTCCCAATAACCCCCCAACTCCAACCTATGGGGGCCCGCTAGAGACGATTTTAAAAAAAAAATAGGATTGGGGGATCTGTTGTTCAACTGAGCAGGGACAGATTTGTTCAACCCTAGTGACCAGAGCACTTACACAACAACACACATTGCATTGCAGATGTTATCTTTTTCTCCGGTGGACCCAAGCAATACAAACATTTATATGATAGTCAGCCACAATTGTCTTATTAATTACTTTAATTTCTAGCAAAAACGTTTTGTGATTGTGTCCAGGCTCTGATTTACCAACAGGGGAACAGAGGAAATCCCCCATGGGCCCCATAAACATTGCAGACCTAAAATTGCTTTTCTACTGCATATAACTCCTGGGGGAGGGGGAAAGGGAAGAAACTAAAAAAAAAACAAAGGGAAAGGTTGTCAGAAACTGCAAGGTGCTTACTAGAATTCTCACAGGGGTCCCAAATAAACTCCCCCAAAGGGGGCCCCAAAAATTTAATCCACCTGTGGGCCCTATGCCCCCCAGTCCAACACTGATTGAGACATTTTTATAGATTTTTCTATACAAATAGTTTAAATAATAACTAAAACCCATAGAAACACATTAATATTTTGTTTTTTAAAGAGCGTAAAAAAAAAAAAAAAAAATGTAAGAAACCCAAAATTTTTGTGAACTCTATATAATTAATGTTAGAGTTAAGCACCACAAAAGGAAATTCAATATATTTGATTCTGCTGCATGGGAAAATATTTATTGCACCAGTTGATAGTTGTTGTTCAAAGGTTTTACATTTTTTTTACTCTCGAAAAAGAAATTGAAGTAGTCATTCAGTTTGATTTCATAGTGTACTTTAATTATTTCATCAATGTAAAGTCATATGCAAACAATGTATCAGGCCAAGTGCATCTTTTTATCTTTGCTCTTCATGAGAATAAACAAATCAAAGAGATCCTCTGCGTTGCTTTTTTGTAATAAATGTGCTAAGAGAGCTGAGTGAAATAGAAACCACCTTGCAAATACCTTGACATGCAGAGATAATCTCTTTCCACAGCGAATCTAATTGGTGATGTTTACTGAAAATACTTTCCCAATAATGTTATTTGTACTCTAGAAAATACTACAAAATATGTAATACAAATAAAGATAAGCAAACCCATACAGTTTGGTTAGTTGAATACCCTTACATCATTATTTGATAAATCTTAGATTTTTGCCCGGACAAACAGCAGATATCTATCTAGTTTATCTATCTATCTATCTATCGATCTATCTATCTATCTATCTATCTATCTCATATCTATCTATCTACCTATCTATCTCATATCTATCTATCTATCTATCTATCTATCTATCTATCTATCTATCCCATATCTATCTATCTATCTATCTATCTATCTATCTATCTATCTATCTATCTATCTATCTATCTAATCTATCCACACACAGCCATAACATTAATACCGTTAAAGTGAATAACATTGATCATCACATTTCAATGCACAGTATACTCCAGACAGCCAGTAAACAATTGATTCTTGAAGTTGATAAATGGAAAATGGATAAGCATTAGGATCTGAGCAATTTTTCGCAAAGGCCAGATAGTGATGGCTAGATGACTGGAGTTAGTAAGTACCAAAGTAGTCCAAGAAAGGACAATCAGTGAACCAGTGTCATAGGTGCCCCTGGCACAGTATTATAGATTTGGCATGGAGGCTAACTTGACTGGCACAAACTGTTGAAAAAAATAATGCTAGCTATATTAGAAAGGTGTAAGAACTCAGCTTGTCATGTACAGAGCTGCATAAAGGCTACAAACGAGCTGAGTACCTAAGCTGATGGCTACAGTGTGCCTAAAATTGGCAAGCGAGCATCAGAAATGGTTCATGAAGCAATGGAAGAGGTGGTCTTGTCTGATGAATCATATTTTCTTTGACATCATATGGATCTCTGGGTACCCGCTTACCTTTGGACAAATTACTCCAGGATTTATTATAGAACGAAGGAAAGTTGGCAGAGGCAATGTGATTCTTGGGGCAATGTCCTGACATTGATAAAGATTTAACTTTTTTACAAGTACCACCCACATAAACATTGTTGCAGACCATCGTTCCAACAATCCTCCCATAATAGCTGTGGCCTTTTTAGAAGGATAATTTAACCTGCCAAGCTGCAAAACTTGTTTAGGAATGGTTTGAGGAACATGAGGAAGAAATCAAGGTGTTGATTTGGCTTCCAAATTCCTCATATCAAAATACTATTGAGCATCTGTGCAATGTCTTAGAACACAAAGTCTACTACATGGAGACAATTAAAGGTCTAAATACAGATACTCTAGGACACCTTCAGAGGTCTTGTGGAGCCCATGTCTAGGTGGGTGAAAAGCAGTTTTAGTGTCACAAAGTTCTCCTACTCATTATTATGCAGGCAATTTTAATGTCATGAATAACTGGCACATTTTATGTATGTGCATCAAGGACAACTGTCATTGATGATTTTATGGGTGCTATCAGAAAACTCTGACTGAGCAGATAATTTCTCCAGCGCTGCATGTGTAAGCATGCCAGAATTTTTTTAATGCAAAATAAATACCTACCCCTTACCAATACAGCCAGTTTTGGCCTTGATGACAGAGCCCCATTTTTTAAATCTGGCATGTGTCACTTTATGTGAAAATAACTTTTTGACACTTTTACCTATCTCTGTGATTCAGAGAATGTTTTCTCGTGACTCATCGAGCTTTAAATTTTGGTCCAAAAACTCCTTGTTTATTTGTGAAAAATATCAAAATAGCGTGAAATATATAAAAGATTTACCATTTTTAAACTTCAAAAATTTCTGCATGTACGATAGATGGTTATTCCACTCAAAATAGTTTAAAACTAGCATTTACCATATGTCTACTGTAGGTTGGCATAATTTTTTAAATGTCTTTTTTTTATGACATTAGGGGGCTTAGAAATTTAGTAGCAATTTTTCACATTTTCAAAATTTGCTATATATTTTTAGGGAGCAGTCCAGTTCTAACATGGCTTTGAGTGGCCTGTATGTTAGATACCCCCATAAATGACTCTATCTAAGAAACTGCGCCCCTTAAAGTCTTCAAAACAGCATTTAGGTTTATTAACCCATTAGGTGTTTCACAGGAATTAAAGCAAAGTGGAGATTAACTTTTATCCATTATTCACTGGAACATGATAGATGTGAACAGGGAAATGCAACAGAATATTGATTCCTCAGATTCTTCAGTTTTTAGGGACATCCCATATGTGGCCCTGGTGAACTATTTGGCTCAACCACAAGCCTCATAATAGGAGGAGCACCTACTGGACTTTGGAGTCTGATTTTCAATACAATTTTATTTAGGCGCCATTTCAAGTTTGCAGACACCCTAAGGTTCTAAAACTTAATAAACACCCCTAAAAAGACCTCATTTTGAACACTGCACCCCTTAAGGAATATATCCAGGGGTTCAGTGAGTATATCGACCCCACAGATGTTTCACAAATTTTTTTAGGATTAGGTTGAGAAAATGAAGATTTTTTTTTCTAACAATCTGCAATTTTAGCTGAAAATGTTTAATTTTGACAAAGAATACTGGAAAAAAAAGCACCCCAAATTTTGTTATGCAGTTTCTTCCATGTTCAGCAACCCACATATGTGTGGGTGTAAACTGCTTTTTGGGCCCATAGCAGGGCTTACAAGGGAGGGAGCACTATTCATTTTGGATTCAACACCCCTCAGGATTCATTGGGGGTGTTTTTGGGGCTTTTTTTGGGTGGACAGATGTTCCATAGGTTTTTTTAGCATTAGGTCATGAAAATGGCTGGAAAAAATGCAATCTGTCATTTTTCAGGGGGGTTTCAATTATACAGCATTCACCGTGCGGGATAAATGACTGGATAAATTTACTATGTGGTCAGTACAATTGCAATGATATAAATCTTACATAGTTTTTTAATGTTTTATTAATTTTACACAATAGAAATGCGTTTATAAAAAATTTAGTTTTTATGTTGTCATAGTCTGATAGCCATAACTTTTTCTGTATTTGGAGCTTATTATGGGTTTGTTTTTTGTTGGATGAGTTGAGTTTTTTATTAGTACCGTTATGGGGTTCATATGACGCTTTGATCACTTTTTATTAAGGTTTTTGTGTGGCGTTTTGAACAAAATACAACAATCCTTGTAGTGTTTTGGATTCTTATTTTTTACAGCGGTCATCATGCAATATAAATGGCATGCTAGCTTTACTCTGCAGGTCAATATGATTACAGCGATACCCAATTTGTATATTTTTTAAAATTGTTTTACTGTTTTTTAACAATAAAAACACTTTTTTTTAAAAAAGGGAAAACGTAACGGCTGGAGGGGTCCACGGACCACCGCAGGCGATGCGTAACCCCACACCAGGATGGATCTAAGGGGGTCCCGGATTACCAAAAAAAAAAGCCCCCCGCAAAGCGGGAGTCTTGCTGGGGGGGGAGTCCACCAGGTCACACCACGGCGGGCTTGCCTGGGTGGGGGCCAAGGTAACAGGTACATATTGGCGGGCAGGCTCGTAGTGGGACGGGCGGGAGCGGGACAGGGTCTGGTTTTCGTAGACGTTGACAAGCAGGAGGCCCGGACAGGCGGCTTTTCTGGTGGGAAACTAAGCGACGCGGTACAACGGGTAAGGAAATACAGAAACACTCTAGCAGCTTATTCCAAGGGAAAACACCCGGGATCCCCAAAGGCCCGGGGCAGGAAGAGGCCGACTTAAATGGGAGCAGGCCCCGGGGAAAATGACCAATTACCGGGCGCACTCCCCTTTAAATTTCAAACAGCCGGCTCGCCGCCCTAGGGGGGAGCCACATCCCGGGGAACGGGAACAGACAGCAGGACGTGGCCGGTAAAGGGACTGAGGGGACCCCGAACCCCCGACGGGGGGGGAACAGGGCCCCCGCTGGGAAGGGGCAACGGACGCCCCCCGCGCCCCGGGGGACAGGGTCGCAGGGGCTCCGGACAGTACCCCCCACGGGCCCCCACCCCTCTTGGCCCCCCCCCTCTCTTAGGGTTGAAGAAATCTCGGGATGAGGCTCCGGTTCAGGATTTTCTCCTCCGCTCCAAGACCCCCTTTTTGGGGCAGAACCCCTTTCCCGTCCACCAAAAGTATCCTTTCCCCTGTTCTTCTCATCCCCAAATCCTTTGACCTCAAGACATTTGGTGCATCAGCCACAACGGGGGAGGAAGGCCTTCTGGGAAAAGCGAAAAGGGACCGGGGGGTTTCAGTAAGGGCATGAAACAAGGGGGGTTTCTCATCGTAGGAGGGACCCGGGAGTTTGTATGACCCCCCGGGTTGATGGGGCGAAATCCCTAAAAGGGGCCCCAGGAAAGGGGGGCCCCCCAGTTTATAAAAGGCACTTAGGCGGACTATCTAGACAACCCACACCTTGCCCACCTGGGAAAAACCCGGGAGGGGGGATTCTTCTTTGTCCCTTGGGTCTCATGCGCTGGAAGCCGGATAAGCGACTGCGGGTTTGGGGGCCCAAGGGCCCTTTCAGTTTGAACCAGTGCGTCCCCGCCGGGACCCAAGGGGGTTTTGCCAGAGGGAAAGGGGGGGATGCGGGCCATACACATTAGAAGGGGGAGACACCCCGGGGACTCAGACTCAAGGAGTTATAAAGAACTCCGCCCAGGCTAAACGACCAGTCATTTTACGTGCCGAGACGAAATGGCGAAGGTAACATCCCAAGACTTGTTGACCCCTCCACAAAAAGGGAAAAAAATAGCTCACCCCGGGCGGGGGGCAGAGCAACCCGGAAACGGGACAAAACGCCTCTTTAAAAAAGCATTCGAATCCCCAAAAAGGGTGTTGCCAACGACGAGGAAAGGTCATTTTATGAAGCCGGGGAAATTTGGACCAAGTTGATTGGAATGGAGAGTGGATGTAAAACCCCCCGGCTTGTGCGGGGGCGTCTTGTTGGGGGCACAGGAGTCACAAGACAAAAAACAAGCCCTTTAACGTCCTTTCCAACTCAGGCCATAAATAAAACCGGGATACAGGTGGAAGGTTTTTGGGACGCCGGGATACCCGCCCCCCAAAGGCAATGTCCCCTTTTTAAGATACATCTGGGGAGAGCAGGGCCACAAAAATCCTTCCAGGGGAACCTTTCCCCGGGGGTCCACTGGAGCTGCCAATTTAAGCGTTCTGGAGGAATTATGTTTTCGGAGTATTCTTCACCCAAAACCCCACGTCGGGGCACGGGAGAGGGCTTGCTCTCACTTTTCTTCTCCCCAGGCCGGGAAATGGATCGGGAAAATAACCGGGAAAAGAAACGACCACCTAGCCGGGCGAGGGTTAAGTCCTGAGCCCCTGAAGAAATTGGAGGTTTTTGTGTCCGAGTAGATACGGAGGGGAAAACGGGCCCCCTCCAGCAGAAAACCCACCCTCCACCCAATTTTATGGCCATAGCGCCCGGTTCGCCAATCGTGAAATTTCCCCTCTCGGCCGAGAAAAACTTTTGGAGAAAAAAGCCGCAGAAACAGTTTTGCCCTGGGGCCCTTTTTGCGTAAAACTGCTCCGGCTCCCACGATGAGGCATCCACCCCATTGTGAAGGGTTTTCTGGATCCGACGTGCAAGGAAGTTGCCGTAGAAAAGGGGGACTTGACTTCGAAAACGCCTCTTGGGCCTCGGGGGGCCACTGCGGGGATTGGGCTTTTTCTTGGTGGGGGCCCCACTACGGAGCCACCACGTAGAAAATGGGGGATGAACTGGGATAGTGTTGCAGAACCAAGAAGCGCTGGATAGCCCGCGACCGACTGGCATGGCCCCTGCAACAGGCTACATTTTTGCGGGGTCCATCCGTAGGCCCGGGTCAAAAATGACTAACCCAGAAACGGGAGCCCCTAGTCTGTTTAAAAAGGGGCACTTCCCTAGTTTGGCATACGAGGTTCTCCCGAGACCGGGCAGTACTTGACGTACTGGCGCGGGGTCTCGAGGTCAGAGAGACACCAGGAGTCTAAAGGTAAACCCCCCACGCAGGTTAGAGGAGTCTCGAAGACATCATTTACAGCTCCTAAAAGGGACGGGGCGCATTGCCATCCAAGGGCATCACCAGGTACTCAAATGCCCACCCTGGGTTGAAGCCACTTCCATTCATCGCCCTTGGGATTCGGCCCAAGTTGTGGCCCCCCCTCAGATCCAACTTGGAGAAAATCTTGGGGGGCCCGCAGGCGATCAAAAAATTTTGTGATCACGGCAAAGGAAACGTTCTTTTTCCCCGGGTCTTGTTCAAGGCCCCGGTAATCTAGCAGGGTCTCAAGGACCGTCCTTTTTCTTCACGAAAAAGAACCCCCCCCCAGCGGGGGACGGGACTTTCGGGTGAACCCCTTTCGAATTCTCCTGTTTTTAAATTGGGCAGGGGTTGGGTCTCAGGGGCCGACAATGGTAGACCGGGCCCGGGGGGGGACTGGTACCCCGGCAGTAAGCGATTGGCAATCTTGGACGATGCGGAGGAAGACTCCAGCTTTTTTCTCAGGAACACATCGCGTACTCCAGATATTCGGGCGGTAGCCCCCGGGAAGGCCCTGAAAGGGTTCGCAGAGGGGAAAAAACCCGGGGGAGGTGCCACCAAAAACGCCCCCACAGTTGGGAACCCCAATGAAAACCTCTCCAGTGACCAGTCCAGGAAGGAGAGTGGGGCCGCAGCCATGGGGAGTCGAGGAGGATCGCCGATGAGGAGCAAGGCAACACATGAAGGGGGAAATTTTTTCCTTTCAGGCCCCCCCCGTGAGGGAAATGGGTTTGTGACAAACGGATGGGGTCGCTAAGCAGCTCCCCATGACGATGAGATACAAGCGGTTTTTTCTCCAGGGGTACCACCACGCCATAATGCTTTTTCTAGGGACTGGTTATAAGTTCCCGGCAGAGCCCCCATCCAAACCCCCGGAACTTTGGAAGGAACCATCTTTTACACGACCCGCAAGGGATCAAAAGGGGGGAGAGAAGGAGGGTTCACCTAGGAATGCCTCTCCCCCCAGACCCAGGTGCGAAGTTTCCCGCAATTGGGCCTTGGGGCAATTCCTAAAATGCCTGGGGGTGCCACAGTAGAGGCACAATTCCTTGCCCCCCGGGTGGGGCCCAAACCCTTTCTCAAGAGACGGGCCCCACAACTGCTGGGCTCCTCGAGGAAAGTTGGCGCTGGGCGCAGGGGGCCTCTGGAACCCGGGCCAGGGGGAAAAAGGCGAGGGTTGGGGTGACTATGCCTGGCCGAATTTTTTTCCCCCGCAAAAGAAGCTACCAAGCGGGGTTGCTAACTGGATCAGGTCACGAGGAAATGGGGGGGTCTCTAGCGCCAAAACGTCCTTTTAACTCGGCTTGAGAGCCCTTTCTTGAAAGGAAACCACAGACGGGGGTTGTTCAAACATTCAAGGGCCCAAGTACGGAATTTTCCCGTAGACCCCCCAGACAGGTCCCCCTGGGTAGGTTTAAAGGGGAGCGTCTCTCGGGGGAGCACGGGCGTTCCTCGAAAGTTGGGAAATCACGAGGAACAACATAAATCCGCGTCACAGGTCGTCCTGCCCATAGGGGTGTAGCCCATGCCAGGGGCCTTCCCGGAGAGGAGCACCACAAAGCCACCTTTCACGTTCAGACAGGAACTGATCAGCCACCCCACGTGCAAAGCACGAGGAAGAACCCCCTGCAATTTTTTCGGGTCTCCGTCGTACTTAGATGGGACGACAGCCGAACTTGGGGCCCCCCAGACCACAGGAACCGGAAAAGCAGGAACAACCCAGGAGCTGGCGAAGGTTGCTGCTGCTGGACGGTACAATTGCTGCAACATGTAATAACTGGGTAAAATTTCTGCCCCGTTACCATTGCTGTCTGCGGGGGAAAAAGCGGTCGTCAGATCCCCAGGCTGGGAAAGCACTTGTGGGGGTCCATGGCCGGGTTACGTAAGGTCTGGAGGTGGACCCCGGACCCCCGCAGGGGATGGCTAAGCCCACACCCGGAAATGGAATCAAGTGGGTCCCGGGATTACCAGAGCCCGCCCAAAGGGTGGTCTTGTCGGGGAGTCCACCAGGTCACTACCCGGCGGGTTTGCCTGCGTGCGGGCCCGGGGAAAAGAGGTACAGGATTGCAGGCAGGGCCTATCGGGACAGGCAGGAGGGAGACAGGGGGCCCCTGGGTTTTATACGGGAGACAAGCAGGGGGGCAGGACAGGGGCCTGGTTCGTGGTCGGGTAAAAGTAAGTAACTCGGGACACTAAGGCAAGACAGGGAAAACTCTAGACAGCTTTTTCCCAATGAAAACACACCAAGGGGCCGGGGAAGGGCCCCAGGGAAAAGCCGGACTTAAATAGGACAGTGCCCGGCAATGACCCAAATTACCGGCGCACTGCCCTTTTAAATTTCAAACAGCGGGGGCCCCTGCGCCCAAGGGCGGACCACGCGCCGGGGAAAGGAGACAGACTGAGCGGAGCTTTCCGGGTAATGGAGCCGCGGGGGGAGGAAAGGAGCAACCCCCAACCCCACGGCGGGGCGGGGTCCGTTGGGGGCAGGCAAAGGACGCCCTGCACCCGGGACATGGGGCGCCAAGGGGTCCGTGACAAAAAAACATTTTTTTATCCCCCATAGTTTCTGGTACAAGTTAAGGGCTTTTTTTTGTGGGTGATTACTTTTTTTTTGGGATTTTTTTTGGGGCGACAAATCTTTTTGATCATTTTAAAAATGTTTTTTTTTATGGGAGGGTAAAAAAAAACGCAATCCAAATAGTGGTTTTTTAATTTTTATTTTAAACAGCGGTAATGCATATACTACATTTAGTTTTAAAATCGTATCGATCCAAAATTACGGGGATACCCAGTTTATAAAGTTTTTGAAGTAAAAAATAATTATTTTTTAAAAAAAGTAAAAAATAAGTGTTTTTATTGTGTAAAACAATATTTATGCATCTCTATCTTCGATAGCCCAAAAATCTTTTTTTCCATATACAGAGCTGTGTAGGACTTTTTTTTTCGGTTTTAACTGATGTTTTAATTTGGGACAACTTTTTAAATTTTTTTAAGTTTTTTGATTCTTTTTTTTCCATTTTATGTGCTATATGAAAAAAAATCTAAATACAACCTTTGTTAAAACAAAATTAAGGATAGGTTCCGAAACCCGCGTTCTATGAAAAAGTTATTTGGTTGGGAAAAGGGGGTGTAGGGAAAAGGGGGGTGGGGCAAGTTTGTTTTACGTTGGTGGGTATTTCATTTTCTCTTTCCCCTTGGGGGGGCTACATTTTTGGGGGCCCCCGAAAGCCAACATGCCTGTCATTGGGGAAGCAACCATCCCCCAAATGGAAATGGGGCAGGGGAATTTTCAAATTTTAAAGCCCAAACCCTCCCGGGCCCTGCTTAAAAAAAATAAGTAAAGGAGGGGGGACCAAATTCTCCGCCTAAACCCTATTGGAAACGTTTCACCCGGAAATGGGGTGAGGGTGAAGCCTAATTCCCTCATTACATGATGTTTAAGATGAAAAAGGGATCCAGTGTGCAACCTGGAAGCTCTATGACTATGCTCCAGGGGATTTGAAGTCCTAAAAAAGGGAATGAGGTACACAAAATATTAAAACTTGGCCACAAAAGTCCCATTTTTTTAATTTTTTAACTTTTCTGGTTTTGAGTTATTTTACAACCAAATTCGTTTACAAACTGCCCCCTTGATATTACTTCAAAATCTCACACCCTTTTAAAGGGCGAAATCACAAGTGAATTAAAAATGTATTTTTTTTTAAAAAAAATATATATTAAAATTAACATTTAATTTTAAAAATTAAAATATTAAATTTATTTTATTAAATATTATAAAAATTTTATAATTATAAAAATATCTCAAAAACGCATGGTTTTTAAAGATTAAAGCCTTTATTGCATGAATAAGTTTTGGGTACAAACAAAAAAAAGTTTGTTTGCAATTCAATAGAACTTTCTTTTTTTTCTTGACCAAGTGTGTACACATTGCAGCAGGGATTTTGGCCCACTCCTCCATAAAGATCTTCTCTAGATCCTTCAGGTCTCAGGGCTGTCGCTGGGCTACATTGAGTTTCAGCTCCCTCCAACGATTTCTTATTGGGTTCAGGTCTGGAGACTGGCTAGGCCACTCCAGAACCATGAAATGCTGCTCATGGAGCCACTCTTTAGTTGCCCTGGCTGTGTGTTTTAGGTCATTGTCCTGCTCGAAGACCCATTCATGACCCATATTACACCACTCTTGCTGAAGGAAGGAGGTTGTTGGCCAAAATCTCGCAATACATTGCCCCATACATCCTCCCTTCAAAACAGCGCAGTCATCCTGTTTCCTCTGCAGAAAAGTACCCTTAAAGTATGATGTTTACACCCACATGCTTCACAGTTGGGATGATGTTCTTTGGGTTGTACTCATCCTTCATCTTCCCCATAATATGATGAGTGGAGTGGATACCAAAAAGTTCTATTTTGGTCTCATCTGACCACATGACCTTCTCCCATGCTTCCTCTGCATCATCCAGATGGTCAGTGAGGAACTTCAAATGGCCTGGATATGTGCTGGAATCAGCAGGGGGACCTTGCATGCCCTGCAGGATTTTAATCCATGACGGTGTAGTGTGTTATTAACTGTAATCTTTGAGACGGTGGTCATTGATCAGGTCCTCCTATGTAGTTCTGGGCTGATTCCTGACCGTTCTCAGAATCATCCTTACCCCACTAGGAAAGATCTTGCACAGAGCCCTAGAATGAGGAATATGGACAGTCATCTTGTGTTTCTTAAATTTTCTAATAATTGTGACAACAATCGTTGCCCTCTTGCCAAGTGGCTTGCCTATTGTTCTGTAGCCCATCCCACAGTTTTGTCTGTGGTGTCCACAGAATGCTCTTTGGTCTTGGCCTTGGTGGAGAGGTTGGAGTGTGATTCATTGAATGTGTGGACAGGTATTCAGACAGGAGCAAGGATGCAGGTATTGAGTGCAGAGTAGGGTTCTTAAAGAAAAACTAACAGTTATTAGACATTTTGAATATGACATTTACTAAACCCATATAAAAAGCACTTGATGTTTTCTCACTATCTGACATAAATAAAAAAAAACCTTACCTGTTTTAGGGCAGTTTGGAAAAACCAAAATTATTTATATTTTTCCCAAAAGGCAGAAGAAAGAGAGAATTTTTTATGGCATTTTTAGCACTTTCTGCAAAGTCAAAAGTTTACACACACTAGGATTACTAGATTTGTCTTGTCTTTGGACATTTGTGTAACATTATGGGAAAGTCTATAGAACTGTAATAAATAATAGATAATGTTTTTAAAAATATAAGGATTTTTAAAAAGCTTAATATTTGCTATTGATTTTTTTCAATAGGCTGCACGGTTTATGTAGCGTTAAAAGGGGTTAAAAAAATAACTGGGGAATTTTGTTTTGTGCAAACTGTTTGCACGCTCAAAGTTAAGTTTGTAAACATAAAGCATTATGCTTCAAAATGGTAGTTATATTATTGAGTGGCGGTATAAAATGAAAAAGTACCCAATTTGGAATGCTGAAATTAAAAACTTGAAAACATTTAAAAATTATTATCACTAATCATTATTCGATGCATATCCTTTAAGAGAAAGTCATGCCAAATGATTTCCATTGCATGTAATTGCATACATACTGTAACAATAATATTTGCAATTGGAACATTTAGTAGAGCAACTAAGAATTTAACTTCACTTTGGCACCATCAATAGAATTCAGGTGTTGGGGTCTGAACAACCTGATGAATTACGGTTGATTATTCCACAGTTTGGCACCTTCAACGCAAAGACAACTGGGATGAGTGGTGGTACTTAATAAGCGATATCTCTTACTGTGAGGTGATTAGTTAAATGGCTGATATATGGTATAAAGGATTGTGCATCAATGACTGAGAAAATTGTAATTGATCTGTTCTACGATTAGTTTCAGATGAATGGGTCTGGACTGGAGGGCCTCAAGGGCCCGATTAAAACTTAACATTATTATTTAAATGGCAGTTACATGAAATATCCTGTTAAGTCACAGGTATTTATTTTCGGGGGCCCCATCAGGGTTTCAAGGCCCAAAGCCCTTAGTCGATACCAAATTTATTTATAGTTTTTATTATGTTTTGACTTGCATTGTCTTTTTCTTAGACAAATAACTTTTAGTTTTCCATCAATGGTTCTGTGTAAGAGTTATTATTTTCTGTAGCAAAAAGTTGTTTATTCTTGGTACCATTTTATGATACATATGACTTTGTACTTATCCATTGTGCAGTTTTTTAGCATTCAGTTGCTCCCCTCGTGGATTAGTTTGTTAGCATTTGCTCATTATTAATCTGCACCTGTTATATTTTTCCCAAGTAGCACTGGGGCTTATATTGCCTCCTATGGGTTTCATCTAAAAATCCAGCCTTTTATGGCTTTATAATTGTAAGTATGACCTTTGCCTGTGTTTTGGAGATAAATTTTGTTTGGGTCTTCTGGCCTCTGGAAAGTATCTTAACAGGGGGGGGGGGGGATTTGTTTTTAAACACTGCTAATGTTAAGGGATAAATTCCCTCCTAGGTTTTGGACCAAAGTCCTATGTGAAAGAAAAAAAAATTTTGCATGCTTTGTGCACATTAGGTGATAACAATAACCCCTCTCCCACATTCACAATGTTTTTCTTCCCCAAAAAGATGGGAAGAGAAACCCACACACACCCCCTGCATCATTTTTATTTCAGCTTATTGGAAAAGTATAAAGACAAAGTTAAAGGGCTTTTTGGAGACTGGATGGGGTATGGAGAAAAGGACTTGCTACTATATCACTACTGAACTTTACCCCCCTATAAGCAGTTTAAAGGGATTTTAAAATCTATACTGACTGATTAAGAGCAGAGCACATTAGTAGAGACATTAGGGTGCACTGAGAACACAGTACCACAGCTGCTTATACACACAGGTAAAGGACATTTTTCATGGCTCTGAACAGAGCTTTTGTGTTCATTATGGTCCCCTGGGAAGATCCTATCCCTATTCTCACAGATCTTATGAGCCAGCTGGATGTCTAACTCTACAACAGTCAAATATCTCTAAATTGCATGGGTTAGAGGCTATTCCATAACCCTAACTCCACACAAAAAAACTAATTCCAACTCTAACCCTACCATTAGAAAAAATCACAGAAAAAAATCCTCAGAATCTAATAGTATCTATATGGATTTGGAACAACAAACCAGTCACTGAGAACATCCTAAACAAATCCAAACTCTAAAATACAACTTTTAATATATACCCCGAAAAATACGATATCTAATCCAAAATCTATCTAAATCAATATATATAAACAAACTGTCCCTATCTACTTTCCCTACACTTATCCTCAAATAGACCAAGTAATCGTCCCGATAAGGACGGCCTAGTCTTTGTAGGCTCACCCTATTAAGTCACTTTGTGTCCCTATCAAACACCAGAAATATTAGCATATATATATCTCTGTACAGTGTTTAAGGATATATCAAATCAAAATCCAAACACAGTTATCATTATTCATATAAAATCCCATGTCAAGTACTCAAAGGCTCACAGTCCACTGATATGAATACTGCAATTTTTCTTTTAATCATAGGGTAAATGTCTATATCTATCGTCCGTGTAGGGAACATAAGATACATTTATCCAGCATCATTTCAAGATACATCAAACCTTATCCTCGACGCGTTTCCCCCCTCCATATTATAGGGTTCATCAGGAGGATCTCCTAGGGGACGTCACACTGACTCAAGATAGTAGTCTCCTTGATAAGCTGATATCTCTATGTCCTATATCCCGTCTTAAATAAGTTACCGCTATTTGCCGCCTCCAGGTGTACTCACCACTCGGCGTCTTCAAAACGCTGCTGCGCATGCGCCGGCATTGGACGGCGTCATGACAACCAGCGCCGTCCAGCCGCGCACACGTCGATTTCCCGGCATCTTGAGATTACTACTGCGCGTGCGTTGGCGGAGAGCGGTACCATGACAACCAGCACCGCTCAACCGCGCGTGCGCCGAACACTCGGCGTCACATTTCCACTGCGCATGCGCCGGCATCATTACTTGCCAGGATCATCTACGCACGCGTTCTCAAGGATGTTAAATAGGGAGATGAGATACACCACCAGCCGCAGGTGGAACCCCGCTTACAAACCCAGATTACATCCTAGTGGTTAGATATAGATCATACATATCACTAAGAGCAAACAATATACAGGTTATACACATCTACATCCCATCTTGGTGGTCAAACAATAAGACGTTTTAGTATATCAACTTCTTCCCATTAGGCCAAATATATCCCTGGGAGAATCCAATAAAGGGATACCCAATAAAACACAGAGAACCATCCTCTCAAAGAGATAAATCAATACAGATGTATTCAAGAATATAAAGTTTTCGGGAACAAGAATATATACGATCCCTAAGATAATTAATCCTGTGGCTATTCTGCCCAGATACAGTTCTATCCTTATGAGCCTACAGGATATCAAAGATACATTAAATATGTATACACTAGGAGAATTCAAATAAAACAGCCAAAATATAGAAGTTCATTAAGACCTTCTGGCTGTATCGTTTTCATTCTAAAGGTCCACTCTGTTTCCTTACAAAGTAATTTTTATCAAGATTTCCCTTTCTCAATGTCGAGTTTATCTTTTCCATACACAGGAACATCATGCCTGAGGAGTCTCCCTCATGCTCCATCCAGATATGCCTGGCAAGAGGGGTGTCACGTCTATGTCGCACATCCCCTAAGTGTTCACCAATGCGGATTTTTAACTGTCTGGTCGTCTTACCTATATATTGTTTACCACAACTACAATTACAGAGATAAACAACTTCCTGGGTACAGCAATTCATAAAATCTCGAATCGCATAGGTCTTCCCTGTCACCGAACTCTTAAACTCCTTAGTCTGACAGATATACTTGCAAAATATACATCTTCCACATCTAAACATTCCCAACGGTTTACGTTCTAACCATGTACCTGTTGGTTTTGGTGATGTATAATGGCTGTGAATCAGCCTATCCCTCAATGATCTTCCTCTTCTATATGTCACTTGAGGAGTTTTTGAGAGACAGTCAGCTAGATCTTTATCACAATGCAATATACCCCAATATCTCCGCAATATCTTCATTACATCATTATTTCGGTTGTCATATGTGCCTATTATCCTAAACTTAGTTTCCTCATCTCTTGGTCCCCTCGGGTTCAATAGATGGTTCCTGTCACTCCTAAGTGCGTTCTTAAATGCAGGCTTCAATACTGATGGAGGATATCCCCTTTCCAGGAACCTATCCTTGAGGTCATTTGCCTGTTGGTAAAAATCTCTTATTCTGGAGCAGTTTCTATGTATACATAGGTATTGACCTTTGGGTATACCTCTTTTTAGCTTCGAGGATAAGCGTCCAGGATAAGGTTTGATGTATCTTGAAATGATGCTGGATAAATGTATCTTATGTTCCCTACAGGGACGATAGATATAGACATTTACCCTATGATTAAAAAAAAAAATTGCAGTATTCATATCAGTGGACTGTGAGCCTTTTGAGTACTTGACATGGGATTTTATATGAATAATGATAACTGTGTTTGGATTTTGATTTGATATATCCTTAAACACTGTACAGAGATATATATATATATATGCTAATATTTCTGGTGTTTGATAGGGACACAAAGTGACTTAATAGGGTGAGCCTACAAAGACTAGGCCGTCCTTATCGGGACGATTACTTGGTCTATTTGAGGATAAGTGTAGGGAAAGTAGATAGGGACAGTGTGTTTATATATATTGATTTAGATAGATTTTGGATTAGAAATCGTATTTTTATGGGTATACACTCACCGGCCACTTTATTAGGTACACCTGTCCAACTGCTCGTTAACACTTAATTTCTAATCAGCCAATCACATGGCGGCAACTCAGTGCATTTAGGCATGTAGAAATGGTCAAGACAATCTCCTGCAGTTCAAACCGAGCATCAGTATTGGGAAAGAAAGGTGATTGAGTGCCTTTGAACGTGGCATGGTTGTTGGTGCCAGAAGGGCTGGTCTGAGTATTTCAAAACTGCTGATCTCCTGGGATTTTCAACGCACAACCATCTCTAGGGTTACAGAGAATGGTCCGAAAAAGATAAAACATCCAGTGAGCGGCAGTCCTGTGGGCGGAAATGCCCCTTTTTGATGCCAGAGGTCAAAGGAGGAATGGGCAGACGGTTTGAGCTGATAGAAAGGCAAACAGTGACTCAAATAGCCACCCGTTACAAAAGGTAGGCAGAAGAGCATCTCTGAAGCACAGTACGGCGAACTTTGAGGCAGATGGGCTACAGCAGCAGAAGACCAAAAACCGGGTTGCCACTTTCCCTTTTAGCTAAGAACAGGAAAATGAGGCTCCAATTTGCCCAAGCTCATCGAAATTGGACAGTAGAAGATTGGAAAAACGTTGCCTGGTCTGATGAGTCTCGATTTCTGCTGCGAAATTCGATGGTAGGGTCAAAAAATTTGGCGGGCAAAAACATGAAAGCAGGATTTCCCTCCTGCCTTTTATCAACGGTTCAGGCTGGTGGTGGTGGTGTCATGGTGTGGGGAATATTTTCTTGGCACTCTTTGGGCCCCTTGGTACCAATTGAGCATCGTTGCAAAAACCCTTTTGGAATCTATGCCACGAAAAATTGAGGCAGTTCTGAAGGCAAAAGGGGGTCCAACCCGTTACTAGCATGGTGTACCTAATAAAGTGGCCGGTGAGTGTATATTAAAAGTTATATTTTAGAGTTTGGATTTGTTTAGGATTTTCTCAACTCTAACCCTACCCAACTTCAACCCTAATTCTAACCCTAAGCCAACACTACCACTAACCCAACCCAAGTCCAACCTTATTGCTACTTCAACTTCAATCCTAACTCGAACCCTAACCTAACTCTAATCCTAACCCAACCCTACTCCATCTCCAACCCTAAGCCTACCCTACAGACAAGAGTAATATTGTTCTTGTAACAGAAAAAAAGAAAATAACTTTGAACAACCTCTGTACATATCAACAACAACATAGAATTCAGAAAAGTGTTGGCCACACATGCCAACCCTGGCCACACTGATCAAATTGTCTAATAATGCAGATTACTTACAGTTTGCTAGATGCAAAACCCTTACTCACTTACAGCCTAAATGATTGCAATTACGTTTGACTTGATTTTATATTGATGATCTCAAAACCAATAATGCATACTAGTAAATGGTAGTAATGGAACACGGTTTAAGAAAATGTATACATATTGTACGTTCTACTAAGGATATTCTGCTATGTGGCTGGGCAACATAAAACATACAAATTCAACAAAAAAATAAGGTAAAAATATGAGTTCACATCATTGAACGTGTATTTGTTTATCATCGAGGTCTTCAGGGTTTACGGCAGCAGAACTGCATTAGTAATGAGACAAGTAAAAGTGTGGTGCTTGATATATTATTGATTAAAGATTTTTTTTCAAATACATGTATGTCATGGCCCAGGGTTGGATCAATGACAATATAGAGTTGTCCAGTAATTGTATTGTCACAGAGATATAGCTGTCCAATTAATGCATATTACAAATACCCTCACATAAAATGACAAAGAAGCTGCAAACACAATTTGTGTCTGAGCATTTCACATTCATGCATGCGAGTATATATATATATATGTATATATATATATATATATATATATATATATATATATATATATATATATATTATGTGTGTCTCTGCATTGACATGCACCTAGCACAATTTCAAATAGATTTATTGTACTTAAAATGTAATATATATATATATATATATATATATATATATATATATATATATATATATATATATATATGGTCATATATAGGTGCATGTCAGTGCAGAGACAGTGAAATATTCTGTGAAGAAACATATAGTATAGGAAACCATACCAGCATGCTATTTTCTTTAAAGAAAACAAGTGTATGATGGTAGATAATTTTAAAATGTGTTTCTATAAGTATATGCTACATCTATGACTGACAGCTACTTTATTGAATCAATATAATGTTACTTAGCTTTAAGCTGAAATGGGAAATTGATATTACTTGTATCAATTTCTTTAAACAATATAAAATAGAACATTCACTTTAGGCCCCATGCTTTCCACATTAAAATCAACAAAGAAAAACAACTTATTATACTTTCCAGCGCTCCTTTTGTTTTTCCAATGTAGAGCTGTATAAAAAATAATACAGTTCAAATCACCCCCCTTTTCGCCATTTTACAAATAAAAAAATATAAAAGTTACACATACTTGGTATTGTCGTGTCTGTAGAAGTCTGATCTATTAAAATATAACATCATTTATGCCATACACTGAACACAACAGAAGAAAAAAATTCCAAACACCAAAACTGTGTTTTTTGGTCATTTTACATCCCCTAAAAATTGGATAAAAGGATATCACAAAGTCACATCTATCCCAAAATTGTACAAATAAAAACTACACGTCAGCCCACAAAAATGCACCCATATTCAGGTTGTAGGTGGAAGAACAAAAAGGTGATTGATTACAGAAAATTGCACTGTAGCGCAAATTTAAGAGATGGAGAATGTTTTGATTTTCTTTAAAAGTACTAAAACATGATGAAAACCTTACATATTTGGTATCACTGGAATCGTAACAATCTGCAAAATACAGATAACAAATACTTTATACTGATGAATGAATGCCGTAAAAACAAAACCCACACAAACATGGCACAAGTATGTTTTTTTCACATTTCACCGTTTTTCCCAGTAAATTTTATGGTATAGTCAATATAGTCAACGGCAGCATTAAAAATTACATCTTTTCGCAAAAAACCCCCCAAAACCTTCATATGTTTATGTACTGTAGGTGGGAAAAAAAAAAAGTTATGGCCCTTGGAAGGCGAGGAGGAGAAAAACAAAGAGCCAAATTATTATGACCGGCTGTCAGGAAGGGGATTAATTAGCCACAGACAACCTCTGATAGGAAGGGGAACCAATTGGTAGAATGCAGGTTTTTTTGCAGATTTGGTGCAGAGATAAAGAACATGAGCATTCCCATGGTGGCATATGTCCTGTCTCCTGTTCTTCTCTGCACAGACAGCCTCCAACAATAGTCATGTGTTGTGTGACTGCTGCGGCCCTGACATTTGGGATCACATGTGTCACCATGGGAATGCTAGAGCAGTGTGTCCAGCATTTTTTTCCCATGCTCTTAACAGTGGGCTGCAAAAGTATTCATACCTCTTGAACTGTTTCTCATTTATAAACACATTACAGAGACAAAATTAAATGTTTTTGTAGCTGTAATCTTTAAAAAAGGAGGAACAATTAAAGGGCTATGAATACTTGTGCAAACCACTGTATCTATATAGAAAAATTAAAAAAAAAAATTGTATAACTTGGTATGGATTTGATGATATGAAATAACCTGAGGAGAGCATTGGAATTTCCATGGACACTCTGCAGCAATTCCAATGCATGTGAGCATGTACTGAAGACTGAAGAATGAGAATCTAATAAAGAGCCATCATTATACAAATGTTCTTTTATAATTGTTATTTTATGTTACCTAGAAAAAGTCTGATTTTTCACAGGGGAGTAGCGGAAACCCTGGTGAGTTCCTGGACATGGTGGGCCCTTTAACATGGCAGGCCTGGAACTGCTGCTCAGGGATAAAGGCAGTAAATGAGAGACAAAAAGCGTCATGTACAATATGTGCAGTAGCTATAGGATGGATCTCAAGAATCAACTTCACTTTTAGGTCCCAAAGTCAACTACATTGATCGACCCCAGGAATTAATCCCACTATTGTACCCAATGAATGAACTCCCTGGGTGTTCCCCAAGAATCAACTCCCTTGGGGGGACCCAAGAATCAACTCCATCTGTGGGACCCAAGCACCCCAGTCCAATATTGCTGGTGTGTATAAATATTTTATTTTCTGGTAGTCTATGGTATGTGACGGAATAAATATTTTGTTCCCAGGTGGTGTAGGGTAAAACGAGATTTCAATCTGGTGGCATATTAGCCAATTAGCCAATTACCGGCGCCCTGGCCGGCAGAGGACGCGGACGGAACAGGCACGTGGAGTGTTGAGTACAGAGGGCGAGTGCGAGGGCTTGACCCTTTGATTGCCACGGTCAGTGACCACACTGTGTGCTGCCCTGATTGCTGCCTGTGTCAAACTGACACAAATTATAATGTATTAGCAAATATGAATATGCTAATACATTACTAAGTGTAAAAAAAAGTAAAACAGTTATCCCTTCATGGGACTTAAATAAAAAAAAAAAATAGTAAATAAACATAAAAAAGTGTAGAAAAATAAAATAAATAATAAAATTAAATATTTCATAAAAAAATAATTGTGCAAACATTACACACACACAAAAAAACAAAACCCTAAGCATGCCAGGAATCCAAACGACCATAATAACCTGTAGAATTAATCTAACAAGTTAAGTGTGTTATGTAAATGGTGTAAAAAATAAATTTAAAAAATGGAAAAAATTTCTGCAATAATTTATAAATGAACTTAAACTATTCCACCAAAAAGTACAACTTGTCCCGAATAAAACAGGCCTCATACAAATGCATCATTGAAAAAATAAAAGAAGTTACGACTGTTGAAACGCAAGGAGACAAAAACTAAAAAATGTGCTGGTCATTAAGTACTTTACAGGCATTCGGATTAAGGGCTTGAGGGAAGATTCGTTCATACCTTATAGTTCCAAATTCTGTATAAAAATGTCCTTTACCACTCCCCGTCATCCACATCTTCTTCCTGTCCTTGGTTAAACTTGATAGACATATGTATTTTTTTCAAGTGTACTAACTATATAACTGTGCATTATTATCCTTGCTATAAAGATAGAAGGTTGATTGCGGGATGTTTTGGTTTGCCAGTTGGTCACAACGATGGACTTCATATGATTTAAGATTTAAGGCTTGCCCAAAGAATAATTACAATTCAAATTCTTTGCATTCATTGGTATCTTGCCGACCACTTTGCTATTTCTATGAGCAGAATTTCTATAACTTACTTCTTGTTACCAGTTTCTATGGAGAACACTAGATGGTGCATGATAAGGTAGCTATAATTGAACATGTACATTTGTGGGCTATAGCTACATTTTTTCAATTCTTCTGCTCGAACACGTGTATTGCAAGGCATTTCATCATTATGATTCATATCATTTATTCATATCATTACATAAAAATCTAGAAGTGCACAATATATCTTCAAGCTTTTGGCAGATAATAACCTAGTCAAGCGGTGCAGACTCTTATCCCCACACAATACAGCATTGGTTCTAATCTTAATGCAGAAGAATATAGAGGAAAGATACAGGGGAAGCGTGAGAGGGAGGAAATTAAGAGGGTTTATAAGTAAAAAAAAAAAAAAAAAGAGGAAATGTGCTGTTATCATCTTAACTTTGCTATAAATTGTCATTGTAGAAACTTCTGCTATAAATAAATGACGCCACATATGAAAAATAGTGGGAATAAAATCCTACTGCAATAAGAGAAATTCTCCATAAAAATCCGGTCACGTCGCTGTTACAATTTCATGTTGTATATCAACCAAAGTAAAGAGACATTTTTCAATATATTTCTTAAAAACAAAACAATAAAAAAACAGAAAACATGATATGACAAGCTTGGCAATAACAGCAGTTATATTATGCAGCTTGCTTTCATCCTGATGCTAATATAATATTTTACATACAAATCAGAGGATGCTGTTTACCCTTTGCGAGCCTCTCTCAACATGCACATGGCTCAGCTGGACTTACATGATACCGCACTGCTGGAGCAAGACACACTTTCATCCTGCTACACAGGATACAGCCGTGACAACAAGCAGATTGCATGCTTTAGATGTGGCCTACTTAATGTCATCTGGCTCTCCGTGACTGGTAATGAAGGAGCTGCTAGGAGAATATTAAGAAGACAATGTTCTCCCAGTCCTTTTTTTTCCCCTAGCATTTGAGTCTGGTTTTATTCAGTACTATGTCAATTATTTTGCTTAATTCAGAATTATTTCTCTATAATGGTGATTTATTGTTATTTACAAGCACAAAACACATCTATTAGTACAGCATTAAATCATAAAGAATGCCTTCACAATGATACAACAAACAATATATGAGTAGAATAATCAAAGGAAGATGAATATTTAAAACATGCTACATATTCTCTGTTGCCCTTTTTACAGCCTTCAGCAATTTACTTTCAAATGTCATCGAAATGGCATATAGATATATGTTCTCAGTGCAGATGAAAAATTATGCATCTTATATTTGCATAGGCACTCTCTGTTTTGTGGAGGGTTTGCGTTAGTGTGTTTCATAAACATGTACAGTGATCTATGAAACTACTTGCCCCTTCCAGATGTCCCATTTTATTACATACTTGTCACACTAAATGGTGTCATGCTCCTTCTACCCTAGGATAGTCAGTGGCTGCATCAAAGCAAATGCCTTTTCATAGCCCTTCATATGTGATTAACATTGCCTGTCAACATAAGTTCTATGAAAGCAGGGGAAAAGGTGAAAAGAGGTTGACTGGTGTCATTCCTAGAACAGTGCCATTTTTGCCTCATAGAAAAGCCTCCTGGCAAAGCTAGAGCAATGAAAACAAACTGTGAACTATAAAACATGAAAAGTACAAGTAAAGGCCTCGTATTAAAATATAATGTTTTGAAAAGTACATGTCCCTGAGCTCAGTGCAACTGAGCAACACTTCTTCCTGAAGAAAAAAACTGACAAACTAACTGAAGATATTGCTCTCTTGTTATGGACCATATTTTTAGATTATGAAGGGCTAAACAGAAATACCTTCTAAGCAGTGTCAGACTGGAGTGTCTGAAGCCCCCCATTGGAGTTGATTCTTGGGCCCATTTGTGGAGTTGATTCTTGGAGTCCACCTTACATTTACTGTACATGACTACACATACCTCACATGCTTCTTGCTTTCTGCCCATCTTTCTTTACCTTTTTCCCTGAAAAGCATCCCCAAGCCTTCCAAGGGACTCGCACAAGGTTTTACCCTGCCCTCCTGTGGACAAGTCCGAGTCTGCCCTTAAGAACACTGGAAATGATGTCTATCTAGATAACCAATCAAGCTGGCAGATCATTTTGTTTGCTGAGGTTGAAAGCATTAAAGGATGAAAGCAGTAAGGCAAAGAAAATATTTTTTTTTTTAATTTTTCCCCACCAAAAAACAGTCTTTTCTTGGATTCTATGACAAATGAAAAACCCCAAAAACCCCTTACGCATTGGAATTCATTTTTTATCTAAGTAAATTTATTTTTTTAATAACCTTAAAATCACCAACTACAAGACGGTAAAGGTTTTCCCAATTAATATAATTATTTTTAAAATTTTTAAATTATTAAAAAATTATTTTTCATAAAAAAGGGCTTTAAAACCCTTTAGAAAACTGGAAAATAATTTGAATAATGTCATTGCAAGTCAACTTTTTTTTCAAATGATTAAACAATAAAATTTTTAAAAATTTTGGGAGAATGTCACTTTTTAAAAGGGTTAAGGAAAAATTATTTTTCCCCCTTCGTCCCAGAAAGCACACAAGGGGGAAAAAACCTCCTAAAACCCCCGCTAGGCCAAAGAAAAAGAAACGGGGAAATCGGGGTTCAAAAAATCCAAGCACTAAGTATTCCACCCCCACCCAAAAAAGGGCTCTCCTAAAGACAGTGAAAAAGACCTCTTTTTCTTCTTTTCCCCATTTTACTTTTTATTTTTAAAATTTATTTTACTATTCACTATTTCAAGGGTTTTTGTATTTTACTAAAAAGGTTTCCTGTGGCAGAGCCCCAAAAGATTTTCTTGGTAAAACTTCCTCATTCCCCCAAAACTGATTTTCCAAAATTTGGGCCCTTTGGAACCCCAAAGGGGTTTTTTGAGGCACCATGCCGGGGATTTTCCTCACCCCTCCCTTTCCCAATTTCAAACTCATCAGAGCTTCTTCAGGGCCCTGATAGCCGACTTTTAAATGCTCTACACCAAAAGAGGGGGAAAAAAAGTACCCAGAGGGGGGGCGCCTCTGATGGCAAATAATGGCGTTTCAATTTGCACTCCAGGCTGCTACTCTCCAGGGGTTGCAAAGGTAGGAGATGGGGTTCTCTCCACTTTCAGTTTCCTTTTGGTAGTATTTTCTGATCTGAAATTGTTAATTTTACCCGGGCAGGGGACGGCTTTTTTTTAAATTTATTTTTCTGTCCCCTTTCCCCGCTGCACCCTCTCCTTTGGAATAAATTTTTGGGAAAAATAATTTTTTCATGCCATCGATGCTTCGGGTTTTTTTTTTGGGTTTTATTGCAAAATTTTGCTCTTCTGTTCAAAATTGGTTTCTAAAACTTATTTTATTTTTCTGAAGCTTAATGGGGTGAATAACCCGGGGGAAAAAACCCGGGAGAAAAAGGAAGCTGGAAGTTATGGGCAGGTTTCTGTCCCTAAATTCCCGGCTCCTGCCTGGAAACTGATTTTTTTTAAATCTCCCCAATGGTGATGTGTTTTTTAAGCGGGAAACTAATCAATTTTTATTTGGTTTTGTTGAAAACGGGAAAAAAAACAAATAAAAGGTTTTTCGGAAATACAATCAGGGGAGATTACCCCAAAACTCAAACCTTTAACAAGTTTTAGGGGAATTTGTATTACCTGCTCTGTTTAACCGCACAGG
This sequence comes from Phyllomedusa bahiana, assembly GCA_025379985.1. Classification (NCBI taxonomy): domain Eukaryota; kingdom Metazoa; phylum Chordata; class Amphibia; order Anura; family Hylidae; genus Phyllomedusa; species Phyllomedusa bahiana. Next base: position 25,495 of record JAODAL010025903.1, on the reverse strand, counting down.
TGCTCTTATTGGGGGGGTTTCCCCAAATTTAAAAAAACCTTTTGGGTTAAAAAACTTTTTAAAGAAGCCCCCAAATCTGTTGCAATCATGTTTTCTCGATATTCACAGTTTTTAAACTAAGAGAAGAGCGGGTTCATAGAGGGCCCCTTCTTCTGGGGACCAAACTGGCTCATTATACCGACATCCGAAAAAAATTTAAAAAAGCGTAATTTTTAAAATTTCCCCAAAGGGAAAGCAGGAACACATTCAATCTATAGCCCCTTTCCCCAAACCAAAAAACCGATCCCCCTAGCAATGCAAACCCTTTTAGGGGGTGTTTAAAAGGGTTTTGGGGTCATAACTATAACCCAAATTGCCTCGGGGGAAACCCCAAAGGTTTTTTTGGGTCCGTTCAGGGCCCAAGTACTCTTGCTTTTTGGTGGGAAAATGGAAATTTTTTTCCACAAACAAACCTTTATTGTGTAGTTCCCTGAAATTGACATTTTAACGGGGGCTCATGTAAAGTAAACATGTGAAAAAAAAAAAAAAAAAAAAAAAAACACCCAATAGGCTCAGTTTTAAACTTCTGAAAATCCCAGCCACATTTTCCCCCATCATTAAAGTTGGTTTATCAATCTGGGGAAACCAAGGAAAGTCCCCATTTTTTTTTTAAATTCTCAACACTCCACTCAAATTGAGCTCGGGTTTCCCGGGAAGCAATACTGGCAATAAAACATAGGGGTTTTAAAAAAATAAAAATTTAATTTATAAAAAATAAAAAAAGTAAACCAGCAAAAGATTTTTACTTCCCAGGGCAGAATCTTTACAAAAGGACCAAAAAAATTTGAAAAACTGACCATTGCATAAACAGTTCTTTTCCTTTGCAGTAGCCGTGGGCTTCATTTGCCATTTTTCCTCTTTTCCCCAGACTCTGAATCTGATTAAACCGTTTTTTCCCATAAGGCAAAAAAGTGGAATATCACAATTTTGGGAGAATGCCTAAATTAAATGAGGTTATTTCCGTAGAAATCATAAAGCCATAGAAAAATTGCACGCGGGCTTCACCCAAAATTTTTAGGGGGCAAAATGGTCACAGCTAAAGCTTCTTAAAACCCCTTCTATAATCCCCCCACCCCTTTTCCCCCCCTCCCCAAGTTTTGGGCCCCCTTACAGATAGTTCCATGAATGAAGAGGAAGAGAAAAAAATAAATAAGAGAGAAAAGCATAAAAAAAAAAATAAAAAAAAATAAAAATAAAAAGTCTTTAATTCAAAAAGGGGAAGGCACTCGGCCCAAAGAAGAAATCTCCCAATATAGGGTTTCCCAAAACGGCTTTAAATTGAAAAAGAAACCCAAATTTTTTATATTTTTTTTTTTCCCTATAAGGGTTCCCTCAAAACCCCTCATTCTATAAGGCTCAACAAAAAAACCAGGTGTCCTTGAGGACGGGTTCAGCCCCCCTTTATTCAATTGCTGTTTAAAGGGGATTTTGGTACAAAAAATTCCTCATGTAAAAAAGGTCGGTTTCCCGCCACTGTCAAATAAAGGGTCTAAAAACACAAAAATTTTCTCAATGGGGATAGAAATAAAAAATTTTTTCCCCCAAACCCAAAACTTTTCATACCCCTTGGGTTTTCATTTAGGGATGAGCAATTATAAGTCGCCAAAGTGAGAAATCGGCCACGGTTTTTAGTGATCGGGAAATTTCCGATCACGTATAAATTTAGGTGAGAATCTGCGCATAATGTATTACTATCGCCGCCATTTTTCAGGCGCTTCCTGTCATTTTGGCACCAGCAAATCAGCTTAGAGCATATGAGCATGGTGAGCTGGGGTGTGCGACTCAGACTGTTGATGTGTATTTTGTCATTGGCCTGGAAAAATCACATGACCAACTTTTGCATAGAACATGCAGGACTGTGCATAGATCTCTCTCAACACAGCTCAGCTTCAGCATCAGCTCAGAGACACAAGTTCCTTTATTCCCACAGACAACTATGCTTTAGGCTGTGAACATCAGAACATAGGAAGATTAGAGAATTTCAGCTCTTAGTTAGTTAGACAGAGACATTTTAAAGAGAGCATCTAGAGCTGTAACAGCCGCTGGGGGAGTAGGGGTAGGGGTGAGGGGGTTGTGGCGGGCAGTGCGGGGGCAGGCGAGGGCGCGTGCGCATGGACAGGCAGGCAGGCTTTTGGGAAAGGGAATTGTATATTTTGCAGCCCAATTCTGCCTTTGACCGGCATATGAAATGGCTTTTTTTTTACCAGTTTTTTTGGGCGGGAAGCAGGCTGATCGGATCCTGAGTGCAATAGTACCTTTTATTTTGTGCAACCCAATATTGTTTTAAAAACCCACCATTTGTTCTTACATTAGGATACAGAAATTTTGCTAGTAACTGCTGTTGTATTCCATTGGTGCAGAAACTCCACCTTTTATTTCCTAACTTTTAAATAGTGTTTTTCACTATGGCGCAGCCCATTTTTGTTCAAAGACCCATCTTGTACTTATATTAGTATACATAAATTTTCTAGTAATTGCAGGTGTATTTCATAGCTGCAAAACGCACCTTTTATTATCCATCTCAATTTTAAATAGGCGTTTTTTCACTTTGGCGCAGACCATTTTTGTTCAAAGACCCACGCTGTACATATATTAGATTCATAAATTTTGCTAGTAAATTGCAGGTGTATTTCATAGGTTGCAAAACCCACCTTTTTATTATCCTATAACATTTAAATAGCTGTATTTCCTTTGGTGGCGGCCCAGTTTATGATCAAATAGCCACCTTGAACTTAAATTTGAATACAGAAATTTTAGTGGTAACTGCAGTTGATTTCAATGGTGCAAACCCACCTTTTTTCTTATCCGTATAACTAATAAATAGCTGTATTGCACTTTGGTTCGCCCCAGTTTTTTCAAATAGCTACCTTGTACATAAATTTCGATACAGACATTTTTTAGTTACCTAGTTGGTGTATTTCATTGTGTGCAGCAAAAACACGCCGTTTGTTATCCGTATAACTTTTAAATAAAGCTGTATTGCACATGGTGCGGCCCTAGTTTTTTTCAAATAGCCACGTGTACGACAACTCTGCGAGTAAGAAAAAAACTTTCTAGCAACTGTTCTCGTGTTTGTCATTGTGCTGCAAAAAACGCAATTTCTCCATCCGTGTAACTTCTGAAAAGATTTATTGCGCACGGGTGAATCTCAGTTTGGCGCAGATAGCGCACTTGTTATTATAATTTGTTGAAAAACTATCAATCTAGGGCAAACTGGGCAGTTGTAAAATAATCCCCTCGGTAGTTGAAGGAGACCGAGCTGGGTTGAGGTATGTCTGTGGTGATCGGGTGTGCGGTGGAGGGCCAGGGTGGCCGGGGGGAAACTGGGGCAATTTCACTGAGATATTCGCTGAAGATGGGAACGAATGTCAGTTTGAGCTTATATCCTGGAGGGTTGGGCTGTGCGGGGAGGAAGTATAGGAGGGGAGTTTAAGATTGGAGCTGTGGAGGTGCCGGAGTTTCCAAGTAAGGAGGACGGTCAGAAGAACTCGGCCATACCTTTCATTAACATTTTTATCTTTCTGAACATGGTACGAAATGCAGGTGGTAAACGAGCAAGAGGGGTGTAGACACGGAGGTAGAGTACGAAGACGGTGCTCCTTCCAGTGCTGGCGAAAACACGCAAGCCAGCGAATCTTTGGTTGCAGGACCGTCAGGCCTGTCATCGCGGTCAGGGCCTGTGAATCCTCAGTAACGAACAGCTTCGCAAATCTGATCTTCAGTGTTAATGCAGTACCTCATCCGCAGTCTACCTCCGTCATCCTCCCAGTCACCGGCCACAAATGTCCGTCATCATCATTGTCAGCAATCCGTACCAACATGAAGCGAAGGCAGCCCAAATGTCAACTCGTGTACCCACCACTGTGGTTAATCCATTTTCTGAAGACCTCTTTGATGACAAAAAAGATCAAGAGGCCAATGAGGATGATTTTGTCTGCTCTCACGCCCAAGTTGCTGATGCATTTCAGATGAGGAAATGAAGCCTTCAATCGACAAAATCCCGGGCGGTCGGAACGTCTTGCAGTGCTGTTGCTTGCAACCACCCCGGCACTCCAGGATACAGAATGGGTCAGGACGAAGAAGTACCTAGTTTGATGATGATGATGGGATATTGCGGATCCAAACGTGGCCTTTTCAGCAGAATTTAATTGCGAGCGCTTTATGCACTGACAAGAGGAAGACATGGTGTAGGCGACAGTACTGCTCCCGCATCAAAAAGGGAGAGGGATGTCGAACAAGTCCGCCGGAGATATTCCTCCATCCACAATCAGGCGAAACCACCGCTCCTCGCTTATCGCCGAGAGTCGAAAAGGGTCCATTACCTCACAAGCCTGGGCTATCTTGAGCAAGCCTCTGATTCACCACGATGTCATATGCGCCTTTGCCGTAAACGCATCAGTAGAGGTGGAAGAATCATAGTGTTTAAAGACCACCAACATTTCTATCACATGCCGCGAATGCATGAGTTTAAATGGAGGGAACACTGTTGGCCCAAAAAAAGCCACACACCGTGATGCCTGCTTCCAACCATTGTCACAACCCTCTGTTCTCCCCGCCTCCCCTCCGTCCTCCTCCACCCACCAATCGTTCCACAGCTGCCCATGCTACTCAGAGTCATGATCAAGGATCAGCCTCCGTGCTTACAGCCATCCACCATCGCCCAGTACCACCATCACCACAAGAGACCAATCCTACCCTTTCTCCTTCCACCAAGTTTTTGACGAGCCTGCAGCCATCCCTACAGCGGCCAGTCTAGTCAGCCTAGCCTTCTGTCTACAGTTAGTGAATCAGGAAGACACACTTTAAACCCACCAAACCATCCCAAAGCCAAAAAGCCTGAATCATCGGCATTGCCACTTTGGCCTTGAAAAATGTTGCCTTTCCGTCTGTGTGGAACACATATGGGTTCCACACGGTCAATTGGCCCTTGCCTGCCCCCAATACCAAATGCCGACAGGCATTTCTTTTCCCTTCAAGCCGGTTGCTGCTCTGGCCAGGCACGTGTCATCTAAAATTTTCAAAAGCGCAGGTTGTCTGCATCTGTGTCCAGCAATGCCATATAACGCACCTGACTAGAAGCACGGCCAAGGCCCGCTAATAATCTCTGTGACATCTCACTGGGTGAGCTGGGTGTGATGTCTTTTGGTGGTGATGAGTGGCTCTCAGGCTCAGCACATTCGCTCTTCAAATACCGCACGCCGAGGCGATTGGATGCAGGGTTCTTTAACCCAAGGTCCTCTGGTGGCATCCCTGCCCAGAGAAACCTAGGCCTGTGTGAAATTAAGAGTAATCTGTCTTGGAGACCGTCAACACACAGGTCAGGAGCTGTGGAGGGCTTCTTCGCAACGAGGACCGAGCGTCTGGTCTTGTGACAAGAACCTTGTTGCCAGGCAAGGTGGTGTGCGATAACGGGCCGAGAATCTGGCTGGCCTCCGCTCTTAAGATAGTTAGGCTGGAGCAATCCCTTGCCTGGCCCATGATCATGAACCTGTCGTCCAGAAATTTCTAAAGCGCTACCCGGGTCTGGACAGCCTGCTGAGGAAGTGCTCGAGGTCTGAGCTCACACTTACGCATTCGCTACCCAGCATCATCCACGCCTGGCTGCGTTGTTATCGTTCAGCACCCCGGCCTCCCGTCAACCGACTCTTGTTTGACCGGTGCACCCCGTTGGAATTCCACCCTCCACATGCTCCAGCATTGTGGCAGCAGCGGCAATGCCAATTATTACTCATTACTGTGTGACCATGTCCTGAGCAATGCAGCGAAGCGGTCCTCAGGGTGTTTGATCCACTGAGAGTGGAGGCAGTGAAAGAGCTCTGCACCATCCATTCCAGTTTTTGGAAGAGCCAACCAAAATTGTCATGCGGACAATGCTCACTGTGTCAGCATGAGCATAGTGGTGATCTTAGTTCTGGAAACGATCGTTGGACACTCACATCAGTCCCACCATCTCCCACCAGCAACGGAGGTGGAGAGGGACAAGATGCTGAAGTACTACCTGGACTCCGTCGAATCCAAAGGACCGACTAGTTTCAACCAGACCACAATTTTATCATGCTTCATTAGGCAGTGGTTTGGGGTCCAATGGGCTAGTGTGCAAGGTGGCACATCAGCTCTCAGGGTGCACTCAATCTGATGCAAGTCAGGCTGTGTATGAAAGCTGTGCCGAGAAAGGAGAGTATTGCCTGGACACCGACGTTACCCAGACCTGCCTTGGAAGAGGTTTGGCACGAATTTGGAGGACGAGGAGGAAGAGGAGAGATCAGTTTGCTATTGTCCCCTCGACCCGAGGCTTGGGAAATCAAGGCTCCACCATCTCTCACAGTGAGTGCTTGGATGTGCACCATTTCCTCCAACATGATCCCCTGCATTTAAAGGACCATCAAACGTGAACAATAGATTACTGGGTGGTCCAATCCTCCTCGATCCCCGGTACAATCAGCAAAACTCAGCACTATTCCTTCCACGCCACGCCAAATATAGAGTAAAATGCTGAATTGGGGAGACCGTGCTGATTGATCAACCTGGAGACATCTGTTGCGTCTTGCTTCACGGTTCTTCAAATGTCCACCGGTGGAACAACGTCCGCAACGTGTAAAAGCATAGAGTGGCAGTAGCCTGTAGCGGCAGCAGCAGCAGCAGCAGGCATTGTGGCTGAAGCCTAATGGTTGACTTTCCTGGCAATCTTTATTTACCAACTCACCAAGCGCATGTAGATAGCAAGGTCACACATACAACCCAACACAGAGACTTAAGATCATGGTGCATCGACTATCTGCGTCTCAATAACCTAACCGAGATGTTTTTGGATGTGCTCCAGTACCCACTCGACTGTCTGGGTATCCACATAAAGGATGATTGGCCCGAGCACGCTGCCAACGAGCCATAAGAGTGTTTTGTCCTGCCGTAGCAGCCGGCGTCATATCTGAGAGCGGACCTCAGCACAGCTGAAGGATTCATTACAGACAAACGCATCCGGCTTTCCACAGATAATGTGTGAACGTTTGACCTTTCATCAAGATGAATCTGGCATGGGATCTCTGTATGTTTGTAGGTGCCCCAATTGCCGAGGTCACCAATTAGTTTGCCGGTCTACTTCCAGTTCACATGCCTCTTCCAAAAGCATGGACCTCTTGAAACTTTTTTAAAATGATTATTTCTTACTGCTATTTTTAATTCTCTGTTCCCAAAAGTTCATTTTGCTGGTTTTGCGTTGAGAGGACTGTAAAAACATCCTTCGAAAAAAACGTATTCCATTTACTCACTTTATCTTTAGAATTTTCGGCATTTTCAATGGTTTTTAGGGTCATCTATAATCATGGTCCTTTGGAACCATAAATGTGGCTTCTGTGGCATTTTTCAATTTTTAACATGGCTAAGAAGTCATTTTTTATCTTTGGGGTCATGCTGCGGAAAATGCAGCAATACTACAGGTCCCATTTAAAAAAGATGTGGTTTCTAACAGAGACATTTGGTGTCTTACAAAATTTCAAGAGTGGCCTAAAGGTCATGTTTTGAATTTTTGGGTGCATTTGTTGGTGAAATGCAGTCTATACTAACTACAGGTCTATTCTAAAAAAAATGTAGTTTCTAACAGACAATTGAGTTGTGTGGGGCACAATTGTCGAGTAGGGGGCTCAGAGGGGCAGATTTTGAATTGTGGTGGGGCATGTTGCTGTGAGAAATGCAGCTAGACTACATGTCCTATTATAAAAAATGTTGTTTCTAACAACATTGTGTTCTCACAAGATGTCCAAGAGTGGCTCAAGGGCTGTTTTGAATTTTTTGGGGCATGTTCATGTGAAATGCAGTTATACTACAGTCCTATTCTAAAAAATTTGTTTCTATTCTAACAGCCATTTAGTTCTTCATCACATTGTTCAAGAGTGGCGCAAGGGTCATGTTTTGAATTTTTTGTGGGAGTTTGCTGTGTAATGCAGCTATACTACCGGGTACGTATTCTAAAAAATGTTGTTCTAACAGACATTTGTTCTTCACAATTGGCAAGAGTGGCTCAAGGGTGATGAGTGCTGTCAGAAACAGGAAATAGGTAGAAACACTTGTAATGGTACACATATTGCAAAATGACTTGTTTTTGCAAGACTCTTTTTAAGATAGCTAGCAATCCAACAACCCATTTTAATACTATTTAAAAAAATGAGAAACAAATACGTGGTGGGATTGCCATCCTAAAAATGGGTGGTTTGAAAAACCACTTTTTCTGGCATTTTTTAAACTGTGGATCATACAGGTTTACGTGTCATGCTGCTTTCCAGACAGGATAGTCAATTGTCCAGTTAAATAAAATTGATGGTTCAAAATCATACTGTCTTCTGCACTTTTTAATTTGTGGGCGTCATGCGCAGGTTTAAGGGTTCTGCTGTGGTACAAGAGCAGATAGTGAATAGTCTGTGAGTTTTTTTTCTGTGACTAATTGTGTTGCCTTAATATGTAGCACGTATCCATTTTACTGTGTGAATGTTAATTCCAGCTTCTCCATCCCTGTATGGTGTAATTCTCTGTTCACGATACCACAACCCTGCCTGAAAATGGGTAGCATTTCCCCCGTGAAGTGCGCAAATTACGGCTGGGAATACGTCCCCAGTCATTAATGTAATCCACAGTTTTCTCATATAGAACTATGGAGTAGTGTCTCCTCACCCTTCTTCGCGAATCCGCCGCGGGGGGAGATAAGTGACATGGTGAATTACCAAGAGCGTTATACGCGCGCGACTGGGTAATGAGATGTCTAAGGGCCGTCGAGGTTAGGGCCCCCGCTCCCCCCCCCGCCCCCCCCCCGCTCACGGCGTAATTGGTGGGGCGTAATACATAATACACCCAACAAATAAGCCATGTGAACATTGCCTAAGAATGAAGGTGTTGTTCCTCTCCCATATACTTTAATGGTCATCTGGCGAATAATCTACAAATCGACTATCGGATATCGGCATGATAATCTACGGATATCACTATTCCGATCCTTGATGATAGTTGACAGCAATCGCTCTATCTCTAGTTTTGTAGTTTACTATACTTCACACGAAAATTGTAGTGATTCTAGCATCACACACCACCTACGAGACAATTTCCCTACTCCAAAAAAGCTGTGTCATCACATCAAGCGCTTCTCAGCTTCTTAGCACCACAGATTTTTCAAAATCCACCCCTTTCCACAGAGGTTTTTTTGCTAATTGTCACTGTATGGTGATGAGCAAAGGAAGAGGAAGAGAGAGAGAGAGAGAGAAAAAAAAAAAAACTGGGTTGAGTTCTCAGGATAATCTGTTGTAACCATATAGGCTTGGGTTGGGGCGTCTGCTTCCATTCTTTAGGGGGTGCTCTAACCAGTTTTTTCACATACTCACGACCCATTTCAGCAGGAAATTCTCAGGTACTATACAAGGTTATTGCTCTTTTAGTTGACCAATTATTTTCCCTTGCGCAAGGAAATGATATCACCAGCGGTGGCCCAGGTCGTCCCCACCTGAATTGAGGAAATCTCACAAATGTTAAACATATATTTGTCCTGTCAAGATTGAGAAACCCTTGCTAACTCCACATTGAATTTAGATAAGGTGTCTCCCACTAAGACTCGTCCCATCCTCAATGGTCAACAAGCTGTTCGCCTTAGTCTGATTTAACATTTTTAATTACTAACAGTAGGATTATTGTTCTCCAATAGACCAATCGTGCCACCTTAATGCAACTCGACAGAATGGTATGAGACATCAGCTTATGGGTGTAAGGCTGCCTACAGTGTGAGCAACTACAGGGTCAGTTTTTAGAAAGCTCAACTAGTTGCTAGGGCTTGTTGTATACTGGTAACATTTCCCTGAAACTGACCTGAATATAGCCTGAATCAAGGAGTTCACTTCAGTTTTAAGTCAGGTTTAGGGTGTTGACCTCTGTCTTCTATGCATCTCCTCTCTAAACCTTTCCCCCTTTACTAGGGTGGTGCGGAGTATAGAAGTGGTATCTCCCTGGTAAGATAAGATCATCTTGGCCAATTCACTTCCAATATCTGGAGAGGGTTTACAATTATGAGTCGTATGTCTGGTCCTTATCTCTAATCACGCTCAGGAGTAATATAAATATAAACTCAGGGCCATCGATAATTTTACCAATTTAACTGGTAAAGAGACTAAAGTCCTCTCAATGTCATTGTTTTTAGCAAGAAAATATTCTATAATCTGCTCAGATGAAAATATCTTCTAAATCTATTGTCCCTCTACATCCAGATCATGAGAATCCTATATTCCTGCCATGTGCAGCAAATCTGTCTGGTCAAGCGTCTAGCATATGGCAATGCTTAATAACCTTCTGCACATTGGTGGAGCTCAGCTCGTGGAGTTTATCACATCATCAGCTTGATTCTATAGAATCCCATCTCTATCCTTCCAGTGGCACACCTCCTTAACAATTTGTGTGAAGGCGCCAGGCACAAATGTCTCATTAAGTGAACTTCTAGGAAATTACAATATATGAGGCGAATATATTCTCCATTTACCCTCCTGGTCGAAGTTGTTCTTTAAAGACCCCAGAGAAAGCAAAAATTACACAGCTTTTTTATCTTCCCAAATGATATCCAAATATCTGTTCTATTTTCGGTTCACGTAATAAATAAATGCCACAACATTAAAGACAATGGTAAGAGTGCACTCTCGCGTCTGAACGCTAAGTCCCACAAACGGGTAGGGTGTTCGGTAGCGGCTACTTTCAGTTTGGGTTATTTATTCACGCAAAGTGCTGTTGTTGGGTGTGACCGCTTGAGTAGAACGGTGCGTCCTGTTAATTTTATACTAATTTAGATAAGCTGAGTCCTTACATTGTGGTATCTGAGTACATTATTAACCAGGGAACTTATTCAGTTTTTTCTTCTAGATTCTTCCTTTTGCGATGCAAACTATGGCTCATCCTTTGTTAACGCTCAGGAAACGTAAACAATCTTAAAATACAATACTTACGAGGATCTAGGAAGTCACTTTCTTCCACTTAACAATGGCCTCTTACAAAAACAAGAATCAGCATAGCCGCTGACACTGGTCCTATAGCAAATACTTCTGTAATGTAACACAAGATTGGTCATTTGCTAGAGAAAAATGAGCAACACCTGTTTTGTCAATAGCTTCCTTATTTGTCCCCCAAAAATAAAAGTAAAAGCTTTATAGATAAATTAACCACTAGCTGCTTCGTATTCTCTAACGATCTTTGGCAAAAGTTCCTTGGGTACTTTAGAGAATCGCACATTTTGCATACTGTACCCACCCCTGGGCGGCGTTTTGTACCCTTTTGAAAATCCCATTGTGTCTGCCTGAGGACTAAGGGCAAAAAAAGATTTACTTACGCGAAATCCTGTATTTCCATGAGTCCTCAGTTAAGCACAGGGATCCCACCCCTTATAAAAAAAATGTCTGTACATGCTTTAAAAGAAACAGGTCTGTCACTGTCTGAGGAGAATGCTTATATTGGTGGAGGTTGAACTAATTAGTGTCTTTAATTATTTGGAATCTGATACGTCCTTACTTTTTCTTCTGTCTTAGCTGGGTTGAGGAGGAATATAACCCATTGTGGAGCTGCCTGAGGACTCATGGAAATACAGGATATATCTCCTACCCTTAACACTCTCGTCTCTATCAATAACTAACACTAACAACATAACTTAACACATTCACACCTCACACACTCTCTAAACTCGACCACGACACACACTCGTCTCTCACATTACCTTCTGCATCTGCCGCGATCTGTCCCTTGGACGTCTATATCCCAGCCAGGATCTGTGTGTAAATTCCTGGAGAGAGCAAGATACATTGCCTCCCTAGGATAGGAGCCTGTGGATGAGAGTGAACAGGCCAGTATAAGAGTAGATGTCGTCAGTACTAGACTGTCGACATACATTTAAGTTGTGTCTGTTAGTATGGCTTTCAGCCATTCGGGTCTGGGAATGAAAGCATAGAGCAGGGTGGTGCTTACTCCCCCATGGTTCCACTCACGGGATTTCCTGGCTGTAAGTAAGGGTCAGCAGTAGGCTGACTGGGCGTCGGCTTGTACCCAGTCTACCATCTGCGGGCTGGAGGTGTGTAACCCTGGTGGAGGAGCGGATGAAGTTGGTCTCGGCGTGGGTCTCGGGTTGTGACCGTGGGGGATGGTTGGCGTGAAGGTGGGAAACGTGTACAACACTCGGTATTTAGGGTACGAAATGGGGGGTGAAAAGAAATTTACTTGTAAGTAGGGAGGGGTAAGGAGGAGAGCCTGTTTATCGGTCGGTTGTGATTTCTATGAGCTAAGGGTGTCTTGGGTTTGTCATTATAGGGTGTCGGTCTTTAGGTTTTTGTTTTGTTAGGTGTTTGGGTTGGGTTGTTGGTTTGATTTTTGCGTTGTGTTGGTGTATGCTTAGTTGTTTTGTTTGCTTTATTGATGTATGGTTTTAGGGTTTTTTATATGGGTGGTTTTCTTCCTGTAGTAGTTCGTGTGGCAGTGTCTTGTTTGGTCTGTTTTTCCCTTGGGCACGTTTGGGTTCTGGCGGTGTCTGTCTGTTCTGTCTGGGTCTGAGTAATTGAGGTTTCGTGGTCGACGTAGTGAAGTAACCCGATCCTATAAGCCCCGCTGGGTATACTGGACCGGGAAGGGAAAGGGGGCTCGGTTTGCTTGGTGTTTAGTATAGTGTGGTATGTTATATTCAGTATTCACCTGCCTGCTGTCGGCCTTGTATGTCTGATCTCTCTGGGTTGGTCTGTATAGCATCTAAGTCTCTGTTCGTCTTCTTCTGACCATCGCTCTTACTGCCATCGATCTGATGTCGCTCGATGCCTTCTGACCCGCTCGTAGGGGCCTGAATTGGTAGAAGGAGTGAGTCGGGTGGTGTGTACAAGTTAATGAATAAGTGAACTAGTTAGGTAAGGAAAGGTATAAAGGAGAAAGAATGGTGTAGTATAAAGGTTCTACGAGTAAGACGTGACGCACCGATGTTCACACAACCCAATGCCTAAGTTGTACCCTTGCGCATTCCCAAACCTCTGACCGCATAAGATGTGTGTTTTTCGAGGTATGCCTCGTTGTGGAGCATTATAAAGCACAACTGCGATACCAATCTATACAGATAATTCTACACGCCTTACTGAATCCGATTTCGTCGACGGCGGGCGGGGGGGGGGGGGGGGGGGAATTGTTCTCCTCATATATCGGTATTTTGTCATTCCAATGAGATCTTATGGTGATTGAGGTGACCCGACTGTTAGTTATAACATGTGGGTTGATTCATTCGTTGATGAGTGCGGTGAGAGGAGGCAAGTATAGGAGGCAGTAGGGTTTGAATTGGGATATGATAAAGACTAGGCTAACACCACGACGTCAGACCCAAGACAGGCCTAGGTTTGGCAACCGTCTGATTTCCCGGCGGCGTACCTAGCTATATGGCGGGATTGTAGGATGCCTGGGCGAGGGGAGTGGAAGCGGCTTGGTGTCTTCGTTGGCGGGGTGGGGGTCGTAGCTCTTTTTCCTGGCTGGCGGAATGTACGGACATATGCCGTACCCATTCGTAATGGGTTAAAATGTGTCAGCAGGCCGAATTAAGAATGTAGCAGGTAGCTGTCAACAGGATCCAGATAGCCGGCGTTAAATTCAGTGATATTACAAGGAAGGTTAGATATGAGGCAGGAGTGTGGGAGAGAGATCAGGGTTGTGGCCAAAGTTTCCGCGCGGGGGATCCCCACCTGGGGGGTTTGCTGTTCGCGGTGGTTTTCGATTTGTGTTTCCGAGCCGCGCTTCGCTCCGGCGCATGTGAGGGTGAGGTGCCTTTTGTTGTGGTGGGGGTTGTTGGTATGTTTCGCAAGGGATGGTCCGTCTCTGTACAAGAAGGTAGGCCAACCCATAGAGGGGGAACTTAGACGTGGAGTGGGCTGTTTTATGGTGTTCTTGGGGTCCCTTTCGTCGTTGCGGGGGGGGGGGGGGGGGGGGGGGGGGGGGGGGGGGGGGGGGGGGGGGGGGTCCTTGTGGCTGACTCGTTTTTTTTCCTCTTCGTTATCCACGCGGGGACGGCTTTGAACGGGGAATCGCCGAGAGAGAGCAGCTGCCAGGGACCATGGGCTGACCTCCCTTTCTTACCGGTGAACCCCAAAAGAAAGGCTTACTTAGACCTTAGGTCTGAAGACTCCAAGGACTACCCGCTGCTGAAAGGGGAGATCCCTAGCCCCTATTGGAGGTTGACTCGGCGCGGTCCAGGCTCCGGGCCCAGAGAGTGCAACGCCTGGGAGTTCGATCAGCCAAGCCAGCTCGGTCACAGAGTTGACCTATTCCACCTCATATTCCCACCTCACCATGCAAGTGGCTGCAGCCGACCATCTTTTACAGCTGGTCCAGGTGAACAGAGCGGGTCATCTGTTGTACCACTTTGTGCGGGCCCTAACTGTGGGGGATATCCAGCGGTGGTGTGGGGTAAATGGACCCCATGGCACCCAGCTTGTCTCCATTGTGGAGCGTTTACAGTGCCACGAGGAGTTCCTCCAAGGAGCTGCATCCACCGAGCCAGCACGCTGGTAAGACTGTCCTCTGTCCCAAAAGGGGGAACCTATAGGTCCCTGTGGTGAGGGGATCAGGGCTGGGTGAGAAGGGTGGAAGGTTGCCAACAAGTGGGGTATGTGGGGTGGTGGGGGGTGTATATGTCCAAAGTGACACCTCTACCCATAAGCCCGGGGCCCCATTATCTTTCTGCTGATGCAATGGACCCTGTCTTTCCGACACGTCGCCGAACCGGTGTCCTGCTTTTTTTTTTTATTTGGGAACCATGTCTGTGGTATATAGGCTATGTCATTGTTTGTCAAGCACCTTCAATACACCACGCACACTGAGACTGGGGAAAATCAGGCGTGTATGCACCATTAAAAATTAAATAGGACACACTTACAAGCCTCATGGACCTCCGAAGTTGGGTGACCCTGGTGCAAAGCCAGGCTGTCTGCTTCAGCTCCACTCCAGCCCCGCCGTATAAGGGGTGGTCTGGTACATGGGGACACCAAGATACCTACCCTAACCGCAAACCCGCGGTACTCAACCTAAAACTCGCCCTGCGGGCCCGGCAAGACATGAGTGGCCGTTCGACATCGACTACCCACAGTGTGACAGTAGGCCTATGAATTCCCCTTGTCTGGGATTTGTGGGTAAATAAAAAGTGTGCCCGTATCATGTGGTAAATGTAATGTGTCTGCACAGGGACCCAGGAGGATCCGATGGGTTTCCCTTGTCCGTCCTGGCTGGGGACCCCGAGGAAAGTACCTCTGAGCTCGATTTAAGCCCTTGCCAGTATCCAGGGGAACTTTGCATGGAGCAGCTGAGGAGGACCTCAAACTTAGAGCATTCATGGAAAAGCTGAAGGTGAATAGAGGGAAACCCCGAGGAACCAAAAAAGGCTAGATTTTGGTCTAACCTTTTGTGGTTCACCAACAAGTATGTTGTATCGGTGGTAAAAAAAGACCCCAACCGAGAGTGGTGGCAGCGAGTTGATGGTGCCCAGGTAACACGCCCGCCAGTCCTAGGAGCTAGCCCACTCCCATGTGTGAGGGTACACTTAGGGTTGGAGAAGACCCGGGAGGAGTGGGAGCGTAATTTTTATTGTGCCAGGAATTTAAGGCAATTGAGGGAATACGCCAGTCCGGCCCCAGAAGTGTCACTTTAACACGGCCCCTAGGCCGCCATTTTTCGGAGCCCTCTAATTCCTATTCCCTCCGGTAATAATTGGGAGGAGGGTGGTCGGGGGCCCGGTTGGGGGGGGGTGGTTGAGGAGGATTGGCGGCAATGGACCTGGTAAGGCCGCTCCAGTCAGAGCCCGAGGAATCAGCACATCTTAGTGGTCCTCGATTACGCCAATGCCACTCGCTACACTATCCCGATGGCGCATTCCCCTTATGGAACACCTCCTCCAAAGGAATAGCTAAGGACAGTTTTCCAAATGTTTACCAGCATGAGGGTATCCCGAAGGAGATACTGACGACCGGGCACGCCCATTCATGTCTAAGGTGACCAAGGAACTCTGCCCGTACTTAACATCACACATCTCCATACCCTCAGTTTACCATGCCCCCAGACCGATGGTCTGGGGGAGAGATTTCAATAACCCTAACAGCGATGCTCAGAAGGTATGGTAGATAAGGAAGGTGAGAAGATTGGGACACGCTCCTACCCTACATCATCACACACACACACACCACACACACACACTGGTCCCGCAGCGCACCCACAGATTGTTCACCCGTCGAGCTCTTGTATGGTTAGATATCCCCGGGTGCCATAGCCAAGGAGACCTGGGAGTAGGAGTATACCTCACATAGGAGTGTTCATTGAGCACTCGCTGAAATGCAGGATAGGATTGCTTGTCGTTCACCCTATATTACTAGAGAACTCTGTAGCAGGCGCAAGAAACCCAGCCAGGGTATATAACAGGGTTCGGCAAGGGTTAGAGTGTTCCAACCGGCGCTGGGTACTAGTACTTGTAACCCACGGTCGAAAGCAAATTTCTGGTAAAGTGGCAGGTGACCCTACTATGAATTACAGGAGCGGGTTCAGTGGATGTAAATTATAAGGTCTTCCAGCCTGGTAAAAGGAAACCGTATCAAATTTACCATATCAACTCACTTAAGCCCTGAAAGGACCGCCAAGGTCTTGTGGCAGTAAGAGAGCATAGGGGTGTCCCAAACGGAGAGTTAACCCTGTCCATATCTCTTGATCATTGTCCAAAGCAACAGCGGCAGGAAACAGGGAGTTCCTACAAAGAAATCGGCAGTTTTATATAACGCCAGGTCGGACTGGGGTCATTAAACATGACATCGTCACAGAACCCGGGCCCAAAGGTACGTTTGAGGCCATATAGGTTCCCTGAAGCTCAGAGGCAAACAATTGCCGTAGAAGTTAAAAAAATGCTAGAGCTTGGGGTCAAAGAAAAGTCCCAAAGTGGTTGGTCGAGCCTCATAGTGCTTATACCCAAGCCCGATGGCAGCTTACATTTCTGCAACGACTTCCGTTAAACTTAATGAATTTCAAATTTGATGCCTTTCCCGATCCCCGTTTTGATGAATTGGTTGAGCGACTAGGACCTCTGCAAGTTACATTATACCTGTAGCACCTGAACCAAGGGGCTATTGGCAGCTTTGTTTTTTTTTTTTCCCCTCACAGAGGAGTGCCAAGGAAGCAAACGTCCTTTATCCACCCCAGATGGACCACTTCTCTAAATTGTCCTCCCTTTGCCTATGTGGGGCTTCATTTCAGCACATGCGCAGGAGGGATGGATGGGAAGGGCGGTTCCATCCTGGGGGCTGCCCCATATGAAATATGCGGTCGGCATATTAGGATATGGTTGTGGTCTTTAGTAACGGACTGGGAATCCCAGCTACTCAGAGTACAGCCGTCCTTAGACGCCATATAGGGCCTCCGGGATAACCGCCAACCCCAATAGTGTGCCATAAGGGCTTGAGGAGGCTCGCTAATCTGGGCTTATGACATTGGGCGGGGCATCAATCAAGCCCCAAATGGACAAACTGGAAGCCATTGGAATTGGCCCGCAACCGGTCCTCCAAGAAACAGGTCAGGCTTTTCTTGTTATCGCATGTACTAAAGAGATTCTGCCGAACTATTGGGCCTCCAGAGCAGCCTCCTCAGTCTCACAAAGGGCCAGTCACTAGGTCAAGTGGAACCTGGATGCTGGAACATGCATTAAAAAATCCACAGAGGTACTCTGCAAGAACCCGTACTCGTTGCGCCAAACTTACACTCCAGGCAGACTGCCTCTAAGGTGGGATAGGTTCTGTCCTGTCACATTCCTGGTTGGAGGGAGAAGAACACCCGGTAAGGTGAACTTCAGAGCAAGAAACTGTCGGCGGCCGAGAAATAACTACGCATAGTAGGAGAGAGAGTGTCTGGCCATTAAGTGGGCTATCGAGGCACTGCGCTACTAACCTATAGGCAGACCCTTTAAAGTGATCACAGGACCTTCGCCCCTAAGTGGATGGCACAAAAACAAAGGGAAAAACGCAATGTTGACCGCGGTGGTACTTTGCCGGGCTACAAGGACTTCAAGTACTCTGTAGAACATCGCCCCTGGCCACAACACGCAAATGTACATGCACTGTCGCGGTGTGCATAACTTCATGGCACAAAGTGACTCCTCCCACACAGTTCTGAGCAGGCAGGGGGAGGATGTGTAAGGCTGCAGCTGGAAGAGTCTGTAATGGAGTCTATATCCAAGCCAGGTTCTGGGTGTATGCCTGGAGAGAGCAAGATACATGCCACCAAGGTAAGGAGCCTTGGTGGAGGGAAAGGCCAGTATTAGAATAGATGTAGGCGTACAGACTGTCTACATACATTTAAGTTTGTCTGTTAGTATTGCTATTTCCAGCCACTTTCCCCGGTCAGCCTTTCATTGGAATTAAGCATAGAGCAGGGTGGGTGCTTACTCCCCATGGTTCCACTCCGGGTAATTGTCCCGGCGTATATAACGTCAGTCAGCAGGTAGGCTGACTGGTGGGCGTTGTCCGACGGGCTGTACCTCCATCTACTTCTTGGGCTGGAGTTGTTCACACCTGGTGTGAAGCCATTTTTGTCGGATGTACCAAGGTGATAGTGAGGAAACTACACCTAACGTTAGTAAGGCGCTCCGACGAGCAAGAGTTTTCTTTATGTTTATTTGGCTGTGTATGTATTTAGCCAAGCGTTTTATTCTGCTTCTACAATAAACCTACGGACAAAGGAGCCGTTTGTACCTGACATCTGCCTCTCATGCCTGAAAGGACTTAAGCCGTGATCCCAGAGCTATGCAAGCTTACAATATACACACACACACACACACACACACACACGTTTTATTTTTTTTAAAGAAACAATATTCAAAACGCATGTGAAATATCAAAAGCTCTCAAAGTTGGATGAGATTATCTTCTTATTTAAGGTCCATATGGATATCTAATATAAATAGGATAAGGTCATCAAGGTCAAGCAATATTGGGTACATATTGTAAGGGTTGCCGCTATGGGATTGCAGTAGAGTCCAATGTAGACAGAGACTCAGACAGGTTTTCTGTTTCAAACACGGGTTTTCTTCCCTTTTATTAGCACCACTTGTATATTAGCAGCATATCAACTTTTCCAAAAACATAAACGTAAAACATCTTACAAATACACACCTGCTCTGTCTGAGCTGCTAACTTCACACTTTACACCAACTAGTTTCCTCACTACAATACCGCTACACCCTTTATATCACCACAGGCTGTGTGAAAACTCTAGTATCTCTCTCTTGTTTGGTTCCTTCTCAGTCAAACTTCTAACCCTGTTTCCCAGAAGAACACCTGGTCAGCTGATTACGTTCATGTACGGGTTATAAGAGGAGGTCCTATGGCGGTGGGAGTGGAGGGTGTGGGGGTTGAAACGCCGTGGTTGGGCCGTGGGAAACATGGGGGGAGAAGGGGGGCAGCGGCGCACCCACACATTTGCCTAGGTGAGGAGCCAAGCGCGGGGCTGTGTTGGCGGGTGTGCATAGGGGGCCATGGAGCTGGGGGACGGTCTGCCACCACTATTCACTAGACTGACACAAGATAAACAAATGGCTCTCACCTCACCAAGGCCAGGTAACCTTAGTGACACAACACTTATTACCTTTTTGCTATGTGTAGGCAAGAAACCTAGGTGGAATATACACACCATTATGGATTTTTCCAGCTGCCACCTTACAATATATGCAAAATTCACATGAGCAATGACTAGTTTGGTCCCCTCCAAGAGTTTCCTGAAGCGACATACTTGAACAATGGCAATATGAGCAGTCCAAGATACATTTCAAATAGTATCAAACATTTATTTGACATGAACATATAATTCATGTAGTTAACTTTTTAACACATGTGAGGTTTCAGTATTCCTGAACAGATAGTCCAGGCATTGCTTGGTTGAGACACATGCAACAAACTTTATCCATATAGGTAGTGAAGACAAGCGTATTGACAGGAGGCACCACACACCTGTGCGTGACGTTTCAAAGGCTACCACCATATTTGTCAAGCATGCACATTGGTATCAAGACAGTCCATAAATAAACCAATAAGTTAAACCATTGGATACATTACAAACATTAAAAACATGTATTACTTATATATACAGTGAAATAAATAATTATTCGAATCCGCTTTCGTTGGAGGGTTGGGTGGTAGGGGGGGGGGGGAGTTAGTTTTCCGCGTGGGATGGGACAGAGTGGTGGAGGAAACCATGAACAGTCTTTAATTTTTAAAGGGTAGGTTAATTTTAACATTGAGAGATAGAATCTCAAAAATAAAATCTAGAAAATCCCATTGTATAAATTATATACATTTATTCGCATTTTGCAGTGAGAGATAAGTATTTGATCCCTCTGTCAAACAAGTCTAAATACTTGGTGGCAAAACCTTTGTTGGCAATCACAGCAGTCAGACTTTTTTGTAGATGATGATGAGGCTTACACACATGTCAGGAGGAATTTTGTCCAACCACTGCGATCATCTCTAAATCATTAAGATTTTGAGAGCTGTCGCTTGCAACTCGAAGGTTCACTCCCTCCATAAGTTTTTTTATGGGGATTAAGGCAGGAGACTGCTAGGCCACTCGATGACCTTAATGTGCTTTTTTTGACCCCTTTCCTTTGTTGTTTTGGTGTATTTTTTAGGTCTTTGTTTTAGGAAGCCCCCCACCAACGACCGATTTTTAATTTTTGGAGAGGGAAGGGGGTTGTCACTCAGGATTTTACGAACATGGCTCTACAACCATTCCCCCATTGATGCAGTAATGGTCCTGTCCCCTTAGTTGAGAAAACCCCCCAAAAAAATTTTTTCCATCTCCATGCTCAACATTCATAGGCAGCATTGAGTTATTGCCAAAGAGCTCAATTTTTGTCTTATTTGACCACATCACCTTCTCCCAATCACTCACAGTATCATCCAGGTTTTTGGCAAACTTCAGACGGGCCCTGTACATGTCCTTCTTGACCGGGCCCTTTGCGGGCACTGCGGGATTTTAAACCATTGGGCATAATGGGGTTACCAGTGGTTTTCTTGTGACTTTTCCCCCCTTTCCTTGAAATCATTAACAGGCTCCTCCCATGTAGTTTTAGGCTGATCTATCACCTTCAAATACAAATAGGAAGAATGTCCAGCTGAAGTTGAAAAAATCCACGATTTATTAGAAAAGCGAATGAGAAAATGACAAACAGGATAAAATATTTTAATTTTTAAGGCCCAAACCATCTGGCCCTTATCCGGGTCTCTCACCGCCTCATGTAAAGGATCCCCCTAGGTGAGATTTTGCAGGGTCCCCCAGGACAGTTTTTTTGTATTTCTTCCATTTCTTACTATTGTGCCAAAGTTGCTCCTTCTCACCCACCCTTTTACTTATGGTTTTGTACCCATCCAGCTTTTTGGGGGTTAGTTTTGTCCCAAAATCCTTGAAAACTCTTTGGTCTTGCTCATTTGCAAATGATAAGTCGACTGATTAATGAGTTGTGGACAGGATTTTTATAAAGGGATATTTAAAACAGTATCTTTAAGCGGGTAACAAATTGATTAGGTGCTCTAACGGGTCTGTAGAACAAACCCTTTTAAATGGTTGGTAGCTGTTTAAATACTTTTTCTCTCAAAAAAATGAAAAAAAAAATTTTTAAATAATTAGAAAATTTTTTTCTGGATTTTATTTCAGATATTCCTATCTCAATTTTAAAAATTTACCCACCCTTAAAATTAAGACTTTTTCATATCTTTGACAGGGGAAAACTTACACAACAAAAGGGGATCAAATTTTTATTTCCTTCACTGTTAGTGGCATTTTAGAGTTTTAAAAAACCCATTAGACCCACTATTTCACAGAAAAGTGAAAGTTTGATTCATTTTTCCCCCGGGGGAATAAGGGTTACGAAAAAATCACTCGTTCTACTGAACAAACACCTCTAAATACAGTAAATAAACCCAATTTTTTTCCCAAAAACACACAATCTCCCAGAGTTTTTTGTGCCAAGCCTCTTCAAAATGCTGTGTCACTGTAATGCCCCAATTTTCTCCTTTTTAAGCTATCAACAATAACCCCAATTTCAGGCACTCTTTTATACGCTAAATCAGGGCCCCCATGTTTTTTAAGCCATATGTTAATAGCCTTTTTTTTTACCCTTTATAAGTTTTTACCGAAAGGACATTTTTAAAAGTATATCATTTTTTTGCTTCACATTTGAAAACTTTTTTAGAATTTAAAACCCCTTTTGATAGATGCGTAATATGGGATCTTTGTAGAACAGAAACGGAATTCTTGCACTTCATACATGGAAACGTACCACTGTGATTGGTTGCTAATTTACTCTGATACCATATGGCTTCCAGGGAGAAACCCTTATTAAATTAGGGATTTTCACACTAAAAAGCTAGGTGTGCGGGGCTGCAAATTTTTCTAACATAATATTTGCAAGGTGAACTAAAAAATAAATATAACTTTTATTGAGTAAATATTAAAAAAGAGGAAAAATATTATTCTTCCAAGTTATAGATTTACAGAGCCAAAAATATAATAATAAAAGGGACCAAAAATTTAAATTTCAAAGAATTATAAGGGCATTATAGGGCAATAGATAATAGGTAGAATAGTATATCTAAACAGTCTAATGGATTCATGTAAAGTACAGATAAATACCCTTGTGTCCTAACTAGAAATCTAATTCTAACAAAAAAAGAGGGGAAAACGTCCTTGGGAAAGGGCGCCCTGCCCGGGAACTACCTTACAGATAAAGCAAGGGATCCCTATGTTCTTCAAACCATCAAAGCACAATTCGACTAATAATAACTCCACATAAGTGAGATATAGCAATTTTCATACAAAATAATTTTCCCCCCTATTTCAATCTTTAATTCAGCATCAAAAAAGAAAATAAATTTCACACTTTAAAAAAGGGCCCCCCAAAGTTTCGGACCCCCCCACTAACTCATCAGGGGACAAGTTGGTAGGCTGTGGAATAAAAAAAAGAAAAGGCAAATAGATCAGTTTCTGTCCTAATATGGCCACTGAGACAAAAGACAGCCACACTAGGGCAAATTACTTACCAAAGGAGGTGCCATAGAAGTCACAACATGTAGCATATGGCTCACTTGTGTCAGGTTACAGCTATGGTGTGCCGTACACTAACCTCTTCCTGTGTCTCATTTAAATATAGCGTGCGATATATATGCTCCCTCCCATCGGAGTGCATCGCATCTAAGATGCCGGAAAAGGATGCGCCTCGGATTATAATGCGATCCTGGGAAGTGATGCGCTCTGCTTCAAAACGAGGCTTGGGACGCATCTGGCTCATTGTGCTGTCTAATTAGCAAGGACGGTTTTATATGCTCTGAAATTATTCCTTCTCCTATGGCATCAAGGATATTCGCTATGATCTTCATTAACTCATCAGTATACTGTATTATGAGCTAGTTGTTTATATGCCTACTGTAAGTATTCACTAGTTTCCATTATTACAGTGGTGCCACCCTTGGCTGTTTTTTTTTTTTTTTTATTCGGAGTGATACATAATTTTTCAGTTGTTCAACGGACTGTTGTTCCTCACTATTAACATTATATAAATGATGATCTCCCATCTTCCTCCATTTCGCTGTGACTTCATTCATTACTAATTGTTGAAACACTTGATATGCAGGACATGCATTGTATGACTTTTTAAATTAAGTTTTCTCATTTTTATTTTTTTGAAAAAAACATTTTGAAACCGATTTCGTCTACATAACTTATATAAATCAACAGAGAAGTCAAACAATTAACAATTAGCCTTGGGTATGATATTTAAGCCTTTTATATGAAAACTGTCTAGGTGAACTGTCTAGGCTGTCTAGACTTTCTTTGTTGCCCATAGCAATCAATCAGAGCTCCTCTTTTATTTCATATAGTGTTCTGAAAAACTGAAAGAGGAGCTGTGATTGGTTGCTATGGGCAACAAAGAAAGTCTTCATACATGAGGCCCCTAGTTTTTTATTTTACCTCAGTACTTCTCCCAGAGCTATGGCCAGAGTTGGAATCTTCCTGAGGGCTCTGTTCATTTAAAAAAAAAATGGGAGTTTTATTATTCTTCATTTTAGTTGAGGATCTTAATTGCATCTGTTACCACTGCTGAATGTTTTCTGAGCCCAATGAATTACTAAAACCATAATAGTTTCCACGGTGAGACTTGTTGACCTAACAAACTTTTGATCTCTCATCAGCCTATGTATAAACCCTATAATGCAAATAGTCACCGGGGTCATGCTAATTTTTTCAATTTATTTTGGAGAAGATGGATCTTCATTTTATTAATAATACTTTGTAGATCAGTGCAGCACTGATTATATAATGCTTCCATATAGCTATTTTTTAAAAATCTTCATTAACAATTTTAATTTAATCCTTAGTTGTTTTGATGGCTTGTTGTTAATGTCGCATAGTGAGGTACATCAAGTCTATGGAATATATTTCTCAACGCATACCATTGTTCTGTAATGATTCGTGCTGTGGTCCCTTCTCTGGGCTGCAGACGCACTTGTGCCTGTTGCCGCCATCCTGCCTGACACTCACCTCTCTCTACTCCTGCTCCGCTCACTGTCTCATGTCCTGGCCATTGGACGCGTACTCATCCTCTTGGGTGCGCGTGCACCAGTTCTTTAAAATTTAAAGGTCCAGCGCACTCTTGAGGAAACTATTGGCCGTTTCTCACTTAAATTTTGGGTACATGTGCCGGATACTACAATGATTGACTGTGCATTTTCCTCACAGTGGCATAGAGTAAAAATAATATAAGAGTTGTTGGACAAAAATGTCCTCTGAAGACAAGAGGTGACTGACAGGAAGGAAGAGACTTTTAATTTCACAGAGAATTAAAAGTTAACATTCTTAAACTAGCCAAAGTAGTCAGACTAGACTGAGAGAAATCAAAAGAGGAGTTAAGTACCAATTTCCCGGAATGACTTGAACAGCTGATACCTGTCGTCAAGGTCAGTATCTTCCTGAAAAGAGAACTTCCTGGGAACTTTTAAGGTGCTTTCACACTGTGCGCAAGTTTTGTGCAGCAATGTACAGCATTAATTGCTTCTCCTTCCTGCACAAAAAAACGCATAAAAAAAGCATAAAAAATGCACCAAAACGCACTGTGTGAAAGCACCCTTAGGGTGCTTTCACACGGTGCATTTTTGGTGCATTTTTTTATGTGTTTTTCAATGCTTTTTTTGTGCAGGAAGGCACAGCAATTAATGTTGTACATTGCAGCACAAAAAAAATTACCGCGATTTGTGCCGCGATTTTTGTGCAGCAATGTACAGTACAACATTAATTGCTGTTCCTTCCTGCACAAAAAAAGCATTGAAAAACGCATCAAAAACGCACCAAAAACACACCGTGTGAAAGTACCCTTAGCCTTTGAAATGTTGCGCTCAGGTGTGCGGGGCCCCCCTAT
>JAODAL010025902.1:0-57749 GCA_025379985.1 Phyllomedusa bahiana | reverse complement strand
GCGTACGCCCTTTTAACTGAGCTCCCGAAAACATGATAACGCGGCGCTACTGTACATCGTGTAACATGCCTTTACTTGTTTTTTTTTTTTATTGGGATGGGTGATTACCCAGTGGGGAGGCTGGGCTTGAAATCATTGTCTCCGTCTCCCACATTTTCCCCACCCTTAGTTGAACTTGATGGACACATGTCTTTTTTTCAACCATACTATCTAACTATGGGACAATCTATGTAAAACCTATTCAGTGACTAGTGCTCATTTCGGGGCCCTGAGTCACACTCCAGCCGCCCTGAGGCCCTGCACCATTCACACCCCAGTACATGGGTTTCACCTGCAGTGTTCCAATGTTCACATCATTTAAATCATTATACAAAGTCAATTTTCCACAGTAAAATGTATGAATAGGAGTAATTGACTTGTAATGTGAATCTTTTCACCTTCTGCTATTAATTCCTTTTAAAACTCCACATGCGACAAACGGTCAAAAATCCAAGCAAGCAATTGATTTGTGATAAATTTAGGTATGGGGTAAAGGAAAAGCTTACTGACAAGCGTGCAACTCTGACACAGACAAGGCGACTGAACGCATCAACGTCTCCACGGAAACCAGAACAGCATCTAAAAATGCAGAGAATAAACAGTGGGTGGTAATAGTTTGCTAGGAATCCGACAGGACCCCCCAGAGGCTTTTTCTAAAGCAAACAGAATGCAGTTATTTTTACCTTCCTTGCATAAACACTGTTCACGGCGTCTACCTCAAATGATTGTTACAGCAAATACCAAGGTGCACGCTGATTCCCACTTACATCCAAGACATTGCTGCCAGCAGAAAAGTAGTATAAAGTTTCTGAAAGCCTATAAAGGGAACCAATCGATCACAACAGGTTATTGTATTCCCAAATGTATTATTATGATAGCAACAGCTTCCTAGAGAAGCAGGACTATTCTGACCAGTTGCAGACACTACTGGAAGGATGCAGGCAGGTTTAAAGGGATTTTCTCACTACATAGATCATATCTCTAATGATGGGGACAGTACAAATAAGCACTTTTGCAATTGGTTTGCATTACCTAAGTCCCTTACTATAGCAGATATGAGCTTTTCTGTGCATCTATAGCTATTTCTGCATCTGCTAGGGGAACACGCCCCCTTTTTCTGTGATTAGCTGACTGATATGTCATTCAGCCTGTTCGGACACGCCCCCAGATGGGAAACGCCCCCTGTGCTGTGAATGGCTGCCTGCACTGTGTGCTTACTCCTCTCTGAGCTGTGTAAATCAAAATTGAAACTGTCTGAGATGGCTGCTGGCTATATACTCATCTCCCAGCTCTAAGGTGAACGATCTTGGCAATTACTGACCACTCTCCCCTCATATATCATAGTCTTATACACTGCTCTCCCCCATACAACACAGCCTTATACAGTCTACTCTACCTCCTGCCTGATAACAGAGGAGGAGGGGAGGGCAGTGTGCATTCCTCACACTTGCTTCATCAGTTCAGGCTGTGTGTATAACTGATTACAGATCATTACAGTGATCTGGTTATAGCAATACAGGATCTCTGGTTACAAGGCGCTTGTGCAGCTGAGAGCTCTGCAGCCATGAGAAGCAGAACAGGAGGGCTGCAGAGCTGATGCCCTCTCTCTTCTCCTGCTTCACACAGAATTATGATGTCACAACTCTTCAGTGAGGGGAGACTCTCCTCCTGGGAGAAGAGACTCGCCCCTATATTTGAAGTTGAAACAGACACAGCTCAAGTCTACGAAAGCTTCAAACGATAAAACCCGTTTAAGTTCGTGTTTAGTCCTGACAAAACTGGACACAATGGGCCTTATGTATGAACACTGTCTAGAGGTAAGACGGTCTTTGTTGTCCATAGCAACCAATCAGAGCTCAGCTGTCATTTCGTATAGTGATCTGGAAAAATAAAAGCAGGGTTCTGATTGGTTGTTATAGGCTACAAAGACAGTCTTACTGCTAGACAGTTTTCATACATAAGGCTCTATGAATGTTAGGACATACAGTACAGACCAAAAGTTTGGACACACCTCCTCATTCCAACAGTTTTCTGTATTTTCAGGATTATAAAAATTGTAGATTCACACTGAAAGCATCAAAACTATGAATTAACACGTGGAATTATATACTTGTAACGGTTCACAGTAGTGGATCCACTGGATCAATGCAAGCGATGGTGAAAGCCACGCCAGAAAGCGGAATCTAAGTAGGTCTCGGTTTTCACCAGAGCTCACCGCAAAGCGGGATGGACTTGCTGCGGTGGGAGTCTACCAGGTCGCTACCCCTGACATGACTTGCTTGCGGTGGCAGCCAAGGTATAGCGTGGAACAGAATAGTCATGCAGGCTCGTAGTCGGGGACAGGCAATAAGGTCAGGACAGGCAGCAAAGGTTTGTGGTCGAGGGACGGAGGCAAGAAGGTACAGTACACGGTAATCAGAACTAGACTCAGGAAATGCTTTTCTCAGTAGGCGGTAAGGCACTAAAGATCCAGCAGGGTAACCAGGGAGAGGCAGGCTTAAATAGGGGCAGCGGCCGGCAATAATGAATTACCGGCGCGCTGGCCCTTTAAATCTAACACTGTCGGCGTGCGCGCGCCCTAGGGAGGGGACGCACGCGACACGGGACAGAGACCACAGCAGGAGCGTGTCCGGGTAAGTTTACAGGGAAACCTCCTGGGGAATGAGCGCGCCCGCGACCCGACATGCGGGTCACAGTGCCACTCAGTAGCGGGGCACGGATGCGCCTGCGACCCGGTATGGGGTCGCAGGGGCATCCGTGACAATACTTAACAAATAAGTTGGAAACTGAAAATTTGTCTTATATTCTAGGTTCTTCAAAGTAGCCACCTTTTGCTTTGATTACTGCTTTGCACTCTCTTGGCATTCTCGATGAGCTTCAGGAGGTAGTCACCTGAAATGGTCTTCCAACAGTCTTGAAGGAGTTCCCAGAGATACTTAGCACTTGTTGGCCCTTTTGCCTTCACTCTGCGGTCCAGCTCACCCCAAACCATCTCGATTGGGTTCAGGTCTGGTGACAGTGGAGGCCAGGTCATCTGGCGTAGCATCCCATCACTCTCCTTTCTTGGTCAAATAGCCCTACACGGTCTGGAGGTGTGTTTGGGGTTATTATCCTGTTGAAAAATAAATGATGGTCCAACTAAAACGCAAACCGAATGGAATAGCATGCCACTGCAAGATGCTGTGGTAACCATGCTGGTTCAGTATTCCTTCAATTTTGAATAAATTCCCAACAGTGTCACCAACAAAGCCCCCCCCACACCATCACACCTCCTCCTCCATGCTTCACGGGGGAACAAGGCATGTAGAGTCCATTCGTTCACCTTTTCTGCCTCGCACAAAGACACGGTGGTTGGAACCAAAGATCTCAAATTTGGACTCATCAACCAAAGCACAGATTTCCACTGTCTAATGTCCATTCTTTGTGTTCTTTAGCCCAAACAAGTCTCTTCTGCTTGTTGCCTGTCCTTAGCAGTGGTTTCCTAGCAGCTATTTTATCATGAAGGCCTGCTGCACACAGTCTCCTCTTAACAGTTGTTGTAGAACCACTGCACTTGGGGACATTTTCAAAGTTTCCCCAATTTTTTGGACTGACTGACCTTCATTTCTTAAAGTAATGATGGCCACTCGTTTTTTCTTTACTAGATGCTTTTTTTCTTGCCATAATAGAAATTTTAACAGTCCATTCAGTAGGACTATCAGCTGTGTATCCACCTGACTTCTGAACATCACAAATGATTGTCCCAACCCCCTTTATAAGGCAAGAAATCCCACTTATTAAACCTGACAGGGCACAACTGTGAAGTGAAAACCATTTCAGGTGACTACATCTTGAAGCTCATCAAGAAAATTCTAAGAGTGTGCAAAGCAGTAATCAAAGCAAAAGGTGGCGACTTTGAAGAACCTAGAATATAAGACAGATTTTCAGTTGTTTCACACTTTTTTGTTAAGTATATAATTCCACGTGTTAATTCATAGTTTTGATGCCTTCAGTGTGAATCTACAATTTTTATAATCATGAAAATACAGAAAACTGTTAGAAAGAGAAGGTGTGTCCAAACTTTTGGTCTGTACTGTAACGCCAATCCAGAGTAATCTAATCAACTAGGAATTTGATTTATTATTGGATACACTTATTTATATAAATGGACAAGATATTAGGCAACAGTCTGGACATACAATCTCCCACCACACACTTTACTTGTTTTCCAATGCTGCTTTATTCCATTAATCACATACACATGTTCAATTTAATTAGGATGCTTTTCCACCGACCCCCAAGCTTCTGTCAACCACAGATGCAAAAAACCTTCTCCTATATAAAAAAAAAGCACATTAAATGACATCACATGCCACCACCATATTAACGCTGATAAAACACATAATACAATGTATCAATGTCGAACAATTCTCATATAAACAGATTCTAGACCCTAAAGGGTATGTTCACACAGCGTTAATTGGGCCATTTTTTACGCACTGGAAAACCGCCTAAATTCAGCCGCAGGCAAGCTTCAAATTTTTCTTCATTGAGTAGAATGTAAAATACGCCTTGTCGTTCACATGAAGCGTATTTCACAAGCGTAATTTCGAACCATTTTCTGGACGCAACTATGGTCGTAAAAATAAATGACGTCAATTCTTGGGGATTTTACAAGCAAAAAACGCCTCATTGGAAACCATAGGGATAGGATTTTTCAAAATACTCTAAAATATGCCTCTAATCAGCCGTTTTTTTGTAGCGGATTTTGAAGCGTAAATTTACACTTCAAAAACCACCGTGTGCATATACCCTTAGGCCATGTCCCCACGGCACCGGTTTGCGGCCGGTTTTTCAGGCGGTTTGGCAAATCGTCTGAAAAACCGGCCGCAAACTTTTACATGGGGCTCTATGGAAAACCGTGCAGCAGTCCCCACTGCACAGGTTTTCTGCCCGGAGATAGATCTTTGTAAAATGTATATTACTATTGTTTTTTGCTTTGTAGCTGCTATTTCTGGTTTGAAAACAGGGCCAGGTTTGGAAATGAAGAATGACATGATACACTGTATTGCTGTTTTGTTGATTGGCGTTACTATAGTGGTAGCATGCAATGTCACCGATGTGGGTCAATCAGGAGGCGGCCTTTTTTTGTTTTGTATGTGTGGTTGACAAAGGCTTTGGAATAAAATAAAAATGGAATTGACAACACATCCAAAAAAAAGGGTCTTTTATTGGCCCAAACAGCAACGGTTCAGCTTTAAGCAGAGCCTTGTGAATGGGCTGAAATACCTACTGACTGTACTGAACATGTATATGCGATTAATGCAATAAAGTTAAGTGTGTACCAGGAGAATGTATTTAAAGAACATGTGCACCGTTGTTCTCCTGTGTGTCCATCAAGATTGGATAACTGGTCCCCTGTTTAAGACCCACTACATGAACACAAAATCGCTTCAGCAAAATCCATATGAGACAACCCCCAGGCCTAGATACATCCCTATATCTAGCTAGCCAATGTGTCTAAAAATGTGCTAAAAGGCTGTACATTTTTTAGTACTAGACTATATTCTCTCTTTGAGAACTACTAATTGTAGTTGATTTTTTACATTCATTGTTAAATCCAAAATAATACTAACAACCCCTGCAAACCATGTAAATCAGGTGACAGTGAGAAAAACACAAAAACAGGAACATGTTTAATTCCAAACCAGAAGAAACAGGAAACATGTAACTTGCAATGTTTTATACGTAGGCAGAGGAGTTTTTCCTACGGCATAATAATGCGTCATATGTTCTGTCTTTACAAAGGAAAAACGGGAAGAGCCAGCATCTTGTCTGTAGAGTGGATTGGTAGCAGTCACTGCAGTGTTAATGTCTCTGGAACTATGAAAGGTGCAGCCTGGTTCTGATGGGCAGAACGTGACTCAGAACCAAGGACAACCAGGGTCTAGGAAGCGAGATGTGGGGGGAGGACAGAGGACCTGAGAACATGGTAGTGTCTAACACACAAGCTGCTGAATGCACTTGGTAACATTCAAAGGAAGATGATACTGTAACTGTTCCCCGCCACCCACATCACAATTACTTATTTGTTCTGCCCCTGTGCAGCCACTACCTGGAAACCATCCAGGTACAGAATCAGCATTACATCACTACTCTTCTAATTCCACTGGAGAGAGGAAGGCGATCGTGTCCAATAAACTGAGGCCATTGAGACAAACCATGCAGCTCCTGTCAAGCTCTCACACAAACACAGCTGAGGCAGCCTATAGGAAGGTAACGTAAGCCGGTGGTTAATGTCTCTGCAGTACTATCTGATCGCCCTGTATAGTTCTGTGAAGATGACAGGGCCGGGAGTGCAGAAGAACGGTGCGGTCACATGTTGGTGCTGAGTCGGGATTGACTGTTAGCTGGTGTCAGTTCTCCTTGGCTTCCTTCCCTGGGAGGTGACTAAGGGAAGAGAGAGATAGAAATCTGGTAAATGTGCTTCAATTGTCCTACAAACAAAGCATGCGAGGAAGTACAAGATGAAAAGGACCACTCTAGGCAAAGTTCATAGACTGTGCTGTGCCCAGCGCATGGCCTGGGGGTACAGTACACAACACAAAGAGCACGCACCAATCCCAAGGCCCTGCACTAGGCATAGCACACTGTACAAGTTCTGTCTCAGGTGTACCTAGAAATGCAGAATGTAAGAGATCATTACTCATCTGCATCAACAGGTCTAAAACTATAAAATATATAACTCTGACATCTTAAAATAGGTCTAAAAAAAAATGGGCAAAAGGGGGAAATGCCATAAAATAACATAGAACTAAAATCACCTAATGAAGCCTCCCTCCTCCTCCACTGTTCACCGTTTCCTTTACTGCAGTAATGATATGCATGTAAACCCATGTGACCGCTTAAAGGGGATGTATCGCTTCATCAGTTCGGCTGTTTTCTTGAAGCTTGATTCTCTCAGCTCCTGAAATCCAGGGGTGTTACTTTCCCTCCCATCTGGGTGTTTCTTAACTGAAGGAAGATGACATCATCCCCCCCTTCAAAGTTCATGCTTGCTCCTAAGTCAGTGCCCCACCTTCCCCCTCTCTGAGTCCACGTCACTGTCCTCTCCCTATGCAGCCATATTTTGTAAGAGCTGTTTACAAACCACAGACCTGCATTCAGTCTAGACAGCCTTCTATGAACTCAGAGCACTGATCTCTTCTCCTCTCACAGCTGGAGGTTTGTTACAGTTGAATCCAGTCTTCTATGAACTCATCCAGAGCACAGATCCGTCTCCCTATGTTTATACAAGGCACCGAGGCACAATTCTGCTGTTTTCTGATTGTAGAAACAGCTGCAGTGTCACTGAGGAGCTGCTAGCTGTACAGAATTAAATTGTTGCCAGCCCCTTACACGCAGGAGCATTAGGCAACGAGGCACAATTCTGCTGTTTTCTGACTGTAGAAGCAGCTGCAGTGTCACTGAGGAGCTGCTAGCTGTACAGAGTGAAATTGTTGCCGGACCCTTATTCTGAGTGAGAGAGGAATGAATGCTCGCTCCCGTGAATATGACTGGGGGCCAGACAGAATGTAAAATTAGTGGAGCAGTCAGCCAATGAAATGAAAGGACGTGGGATCCGACCGGCAATGGGGAACAGTGTTTACACAAAACAAAGATAAGGCAGACTGTGAAAACAAGACAGCTTTGCAAATGACATCCAATTGCAAAAGTTGCTGGTCTTCGCTGTCAGAGCACGAAAATGCTGACAAGGAAATGTCAGTCTATAAACTCCTACACTTAACAACAGCTCAACAACAATTAGGAGAAAGTGTATCTAAAATATAACATTTATTTCAATAAGATTAAAAAATCTCTATAGAGCAAACAATGACCCAAAACACAATCAAAAGTGCACATAAAACGGTAGGTATATGGTATTGGAAAAATATCACTGTCCCTATTATAATCCTACATATCTACCATAGGTCCCTACCTAGCAAAAATAGGGCACCCGCTCCAATAAAGAGCGACCCTGTACAGGAACCTAGCCCTACTATGCAAAGCCCCTATTATACCCTATACTGGTGAGCTACAATACAAAATCTCAGTTAACAATAATGTCCCAACATGTTTCTACCTTACTTGTGGCGTCATCAGGGGACTGAAAATAGCCAGTAACTGAGAATAAAGCTCGGTTACTGTTATACGAGGCCAAAGAACCAAGACATCTAGGAGCATATGGCTCCGATATCACGGAGGGCTATGGTGCGCCGACCTCCGTGATATCGGAGCCATATGCTCCTAGATGTCTTGGTTCTTTGGCCTCGTATAACAGTAACCGAGCTTTATTCTCAGTTACTGGCTATTTTCAGTCCCCTGATGACTCCACAAGTAAGGTAGAAACATGTTGGGACATTATTGTTAACTGAGATTTTGTATTGTACTCACCAGTATAGGGTATAATAGGGGCTTTGCATAGTAGGGCTAGGTTCCTGTACAGGGTCGCTCTTTATTGGAGCGGGTGCTCTATTTTTGCTAGGTAGGGACCTATGGTAGATATGTAGGATTGTAATAGGGACAGTGATATTGTTCCAATACCATATACCTACTGTTTTATGTGCACTTTTGATTATGTGTTTTGGGTCATTGTTTGCTCTATAGAGATTTTTTAATCTTATTGAAATAAATGTTATATTTTAGATACACTTTCTCCTAATTGTTGTTGAGCTGTTGTCTTCGCTGTCCCCTTATTCTGAAGACCATTTAATGAAATGATACAACCCCTTTAAGTCAATCACTGGCTTTTTTGGTATGCGGGGTAAGACTGCAGAGGCAATGTACAGGCTCGACATTGCTGTGACACACTTGTTCATAAACTGTGTAGTATTACAGCTCACGCATTATTATCTTCAAAAAACTGAGCTGGTCAGACATGGGAAAATGTTGGCGTCAGTCGGTTTTGGTTTCTGGTTTACTGTTTTCATTGTCCTTTACTAAGTTACCATACTCTGCAGATGTAATACACTGCGTCAACAACTGTAATGTCTATTGCATGATTTAAGATTATGGTCATGCCATAACATACTGGTGCACAACCTGCAGACAGGAGTGAGACTGTTTTTGAGGAAAGCAGCCATGTTTTTCTTATTCTGTACAACCCTTCAACTTAATCATGTAGGCAAAAGGTAAATTAAGACTATAATCAAATACATTGCTGTTCTGATTTTGCTTCCATTTTTCTCTAGAGCAGTCAGTTTCGGTCTCCTGTTCGTGTACACAAGCTTCCTTAGGTTACTGACCACCTCTCTGCTGTAGCAGCATTAGCTGATCGGGATAGTGACATCACTCCCTGCTTATCAACTGCTCAGGAACATGATTATGATTCTTACTGACAAACTTAACTCTTTAGAGATCTTTAGTATTGTGTTCTGTTGTTTAAATCCTTTTATTACTAATGTCTCTCTAACAGGCACAACTAGGAATAACAGAGCTGAAATGTCAGTCACTGCTATAGAACCACCCACAGCCTGAACAGGAGGTGGGAGACTGAAGCTGGCTGTGAAGAGCAGGCTCTGTGAAACATCATGGTGAGAACACCCCTTGAACTGCTTGATGTAGCATTGAATTCTGAAGTAATTTTGACCAGATTTCTCCTCCAAGTACCCAACTGTTTGGGTAGATCAACTGGTCAAATATATTGTGGCAGCACGTTAGATATTTACTCTTCCAGATAAATCTTTTATTTGTGATCTAATAGTATGGGAATGCTGTAAGACAACCACATGGGAGCTGTAGTTGCAGCCAAATGGTCATAACATATGTTCCTAACACATGGTTCAAAGAATTTAGGGATAAGAAAAAGTATTCTTAAAGTATACATCCAGCTTCAAAGCAGTCAGAAATTCTCACTGTTGGCAGTTCATGCACGGTCTACCTTAAAGGGGATGTCTCACTACAAGGATTGCTTTTTATGTTAAAGATCTTGTAAAAACAAGTCACTTTGCAATATATGTCCATTAACAGTGTCCTACCTATTCCTAGATATCCCCTCTTGTATGTGCTGCATCAGCTGATAGGCTGCCAGCACTGGTTGCTATAGCTACAGACCTGGCTTCTACTGCAGCCTAGTAGAAGCCAGTAAACACGCCCCTGAATTCAAAATGAAAGCAAGAAAACAGGCCTGAGGTAAGATGAATTAATGTAGTGAGACAACCCCTTTAATAGCTATTATAACAAGGGATGACCATGTCAGGGCCATTAAGACACATATTTAGAGGGTAAATCAGGGTCTAAAAAACTAATCACCTATCCTTAGTAAAGGCTATGAACATGCAATGAGTGGGTGTATGACTCCCAGCACCCTCACTGACCAGTTGACTGAGGCACTGTATATGGATAATTATTATTATTTTAGAGCACCATTCATTCCAGGGTGCTGTGCAAGTACATAATATAAGACAAATACAATAATACTAAGTAACACACTGATACTGAAGGACAGAGGACCCTGCCCACCAAAGTTTACAGAAGAGAGAAAGGGAGACAGATGTGTGTATAAGGGGGTAATGGCGGTGGGGTTATTGTAAATTGTAGGTTATACTGAAGAAATGGTTATTCAGGTTACACTACAACGAAGTCTAATGTGATGTGGTAGTGAGTTCTAGAGTATGGGGGATGCACGGAGAAATCATGTACGAGGTTGTATGTGTCAGCTCCACACGTTCTGTGTGGAGATGACAAAGGGAGAGCAGAGAAGAAGGTACAGGAGCGGAGATTGCATGATGGGAGGTATCGTGAGATTAAGGTCAAGGTGTGTAGGGGGTACAGGTTATGGAGAGCCTTATATGTCATTGTTAGCAGCTTGAACTGCACGACCTGAGAAATGGGTAGCCAGAGATGGGATTGGTAGAGGAGAGAGGCAGAGGAGTAACAAGGAGCGAGGTTGATCAGACATGCAGCGCAGTTTAGGATGGATTGAAGGGGATCAAGAGTGGTAGATGGAAGGTCACAGAGAAGAGTGTCGCAGTATTCCAGACATGAGATGAGGAGGGCAAGAACAAGTAAATATTATGGAGTCAAGGAAGGAGCAGATTTGGGAAATATTTTTTAGGAGAAGGCGGTAGGAAGTGGTCAGGGCTTGGATCTGTGGTTTGAAGGACAGGGCAGAGTCAAGAGTTATCCCAAGACAGTTTATTGGGGAAAGTGTGGTGGCCCTTTAAGATTTTAAATGTCTGCGCATAATTGGTGCTCCTATGATTGGCCCCCACCTGGAATTTAAGCAACTTCCTTCCTCTGCTCTGTGCCAGTTTGATAGGTCGGATGAAGAGGTGGAGTGGGATGGGGGAAAGATGATGATCCACGTTTTTTTCCATACTGAATTTGAGAGAGCAGGAGCAGAAGGATATGGACAAAACTCCGATCCTCAAAAAACAGAGTTGGCATCTCGGCCAGAGATGTCAATGTGTCATCAGCATTCAAGTGGTACTGGAAGCCATGGAATTCAACAAGACCAAGGCTATAGAGAGAGAAAAGTAGTGGGCCCAAGACTCATCACTGGGGGACCCCAACAGAGAGAGGGCGAGAGGAAGAGGTGGAGTGAGAGATGCTGAACATCCGATTGGAGAGGTACAGCTTTATATCTTTGGTGGGGTCTGTGATTGATATTGCAGCTCAGTGGCATTCACTTTAATGGAACAAATCTGCACTATCTAGCACAGCAGCTGTGTCTAGTACGGCAATAATTTTGTAGTCCAAGATAACTCCTACAAATAATTTCACACAACCTTACCTTGACATGGATCTGGTTTCGCAAGACAGCGGCTCGTAAGATCATTGCTTTAGCTCTTCTCTGAAACTCTCTCCCCATTTGTAATGACTTTTCAAATGTAGTGCTGCGCTGGTCGACGTCCCGTGCATACAGGATCTGTGAGGAAACAGGTGATGGCATGAAGGTAACGGATGGAGACCAGAGAAATGAGCTTTAAGTTCTGGAGACCCCTACCTTGCTATGGGAATCAATGCGAGCATTAATTAATCCTTCAAGGATGAGTTGAGTCAGTTCATCTTCCAGCGCAGACACCGTTGTGTTAAATGCAGTTGCCATTTTATACATGTCGGCTGATACATAGGGACTGAAATACTGGGAGATGTACAAGAGAACAGAAAACAGGTCAAAGAGAAATACACTGCAATGTATTTAATACTCCATTTATAACATGTCAGACCTGGAGAAAATGCTGCTCCACAGAAACTTGCAGGGAACGCACCAAGCAAAGCTAGCAGGTGGATGACAGTCACTATTGCATATTTATATTGTTCATTGGTAAAGTTAATGGTGACAGCAAAAAAAATCTACTTTTAGACATGTTTCCTCTAAAGATGTGCCTGGCTGTTTCCACCATTAAATGTATATTTAACAGGAAAAAATCCTATATGCTCCCAGGGTGTGGCATGGTGGCTTTTTTGGTATACTATTCAAAGAGGCACACAAATCTAGTACAACTAGAGGACTATCATAAACCACTTCAGCATTCACAGAAATTTTCTCTGTATACATAAATGCACAATATCTTCCCTGCTTTTCTAATAATCCACAACCTAGGATTATGAAATTTTTTCGGAATACTCCACTACGTTACTGCCACTGCAACGAGGATCTGAAGGTGACGCGCTAGAAAAGCAGGAGAGAGGAGAATCAGAATTGTACTCCTTACACAGAAATTAATATAATGAGCTTTAGCCTGAAAGTCCAGTTCAGACATGGCAGGACAGGTCCCGCTGTCCCAATAATGCATTCACATAGCCTCTCAGCAGCAATGTTTTATTATATCATAACACAGTAAGTGCTTATCCTATTTAAAAGATTATTGTTTCCAATTAATGGAGTTGTCTACTACCTAAGAAAAATTAATAGGCAGCTCCTGTGGCTCCAATAAAGTAAAAAAAAACAACAAAAAAAACCCACAACTATACTCGCCTTCCTTCATTCCCCAGTTTTCTTTCTTCTACTTTTGAATGGGGAGGTCTCGTACCTCTACTTACATCCCCGTTTGGAGCTGCTCCTTACCAAATGGTGATGTAGGTAGAGGCAAGTGACTACCGCAGCCAATCAGCTGCTGCAGCAGTGGTGTCACTATTCTGAAGTACAAAAAGGAAAACAGAAGACCGGAGAGATGCAGAACTAGAACCGTGGACTGAAGGAAGGAAAGTATTGGAGGGGAGGAGGCGGGAGTTATTATTTTAATGGGGCTAATTATTCTTAGAAAGTAAGATTATTCACTTTGTTAGAGGCTGTCTTGCTACAGCAGATATGGACCCTGTTTTCTCCTCTTCAAGTGGAGTTTCCCTTGAAATAACTAATAAGTACTAGTTAAGGCAGTGATCCCGGATTTTCTGACACTTGCTTTATAGCTCTGTATAGCCTGCTAAAAACAATCCTATACAGTAAGTGCAGTGATTGCAATGCTCCTGTAGGACTTGCCTGCTGAAAAAATTAGATGAAAAACAGATAAGACCAGAAGATTCCTATAATCAAATGTTTGCAGATTTCACATAGTAGCATGTCTGTAGGAATACAGGTGGCAGAAAGCCTAACTCCTTGCATGTGGATTATCAGAATGCTCTGGTCACACTAGGTCCCTGGTTTCCATTCATAACAGCCGTGATGGATCCTTAGAAATAGCTTTATAGGGACATTGCAATGCAACCCTGTGGGTGTTTGTTGCCCTATGACTGCAACAGCAACACAATGGTGTGCTACTAGACACCATTTGTTTAATTTCCTTAGTTGGCACCTGATGTCCTTACCAACTTGGCTCCTGTGTCATCACCACAATGTAATAGTACGGAGGTCTACAGGAATGTCTCACTACCCTTAATGTACTACAAAGTCACAGAGTAAGAACCATGCCATAGTGTTGAGGTTTACTTTGTACAAATCTACCCTACCAAAGTAAGCTGAAATAAAAAGGCTGCAAATGCAAAAGGCTGCAAATGCAAATTAAACATCTAAAAGCTGTTTTCAGACATGCTACTTCTATGACGACATGCAATTTCCTTAAAGTGGTTGTCTCGCTACAATGATTGGGTTTTAATTAAAAGATCTTTAAAAAACAAGCAGCTTTGCAATATATGTTCATTACAAATGTCCTACTGATTTTGAGTTATCCCTGGTAGTAGTAGTACTACTCAGCTTCTCAAATCTCTAGAGCAGTTGACCTGTTGATCTTTATCTCACTGGCTGTCAGGTCCCTATGACTCATCAGCCTCTGAATACAGGTCAGAGCAGAGAGCCCCTCCTGCACAGAATGCTTCTATAGTGGAGGGAGGGGGAGGGCTCTACTCCTCATGTGTAGCTGTGCTGCCTGGATTAACCCTGTGTGTGCCTGCTTCCTCCTGTTCTCTACACAGATTGAGGAGACCAGAGATGAGGCTGATCTGTGGTCAGTAGGATGTGACAGCAGTGTCCCTGTGTGTTACTATAATCATGATGTATCTGTGGAGCTTTGACTATAATAATAGAACAGATCAGGGGGGCATGTGCACGGTTCATACCCCTCCCTGCTCTGCTGTATTAGTGACACATCGTGATTATAGTAACTCACTTCACAGCTGCCCTGTGTCTGTTCTGACAGGGTCTGTTTGTTGCTGGAGATGTGGAGATGTGTATGCTAAGCAGGGAGTATAGGAACACATGCATCCCCCCTGCTCTGCTATTAGCATACACAGCTTCACAGACCTCTCCACACTCATAGATCAGCCCTCTCTCTGCTGTCTCTGTGGAGCTAACAATACAGCTGATCTAGGCAGGCACACACAGGGTTAACTCGGGCAGCAAACCCCCTCGCCCCACCCCACCCTGCTGTATAGAAGTTAAGGAGGGGAGCTGTCTGTGTGCTGAGGGGAGGGGGGAAGAGGGAGGAGAAGAGGCAGACAAGAAGCACGCCCCTGAATTCAAAAATCCTTTGCTGCTAAAAACATTGAAGTGGGCTGAAAGCTTGTAATGAGACAACTCCTTTAAGTACTGAACCCCAAAGAATAAGGATACACCGCTGAGAGCTTTGGATAAAATTCCCTGTTTTATATGGGTCATGTGCAGAATTGGTGTAAATCAATTCACTAAATACAACATTACCTAAATGGCTTAAATAGTAGCAGAGATATATATGTAAATGAAATCAGGCTCCGGACCTGTACCATCCATAGAGTTCCTTACACAAGCAACGAAGATTTTCAAATTAATCAAAAGTAATGGGTCTTTAAAATTAACAAATATTACAGGACAGTACCGAATGCACTTCATAAAAACACTACTAAAAGTGCAGTGATTATAAGCACGGGTAAGCGTCAGCATTGAAGAGACTGCGGCGCACGCAATGGACTCCAGAATTGGAGACGGGCAATGGATTTACCTAGATAACCATGTGCCTTGCTCAGCTGTGTCTTCTGTCTATGCTCTTCTCCGTTATTAATAATGTGAAAGCTGCTTACCAAGGCTCTGTACATTTGATGTATCAGTCCTATTTTAGCTATTGGCCTTCCATTGAAAATATAGCAATAGCATTCAACTGTACAATAGACTGTAAAATAAGAAGACTTGCATAACTTATTTTATCTCCAAACTGGAGTGTAGCCTGATCCGTTGCAAGAAGTTACAAGCAAAAAACAGCAATATATACACTGTCTGAAGATCTACAAATATAACCAAACATAAAACACTAACAAAAATCCCCAATCAAAAACTTTAAAAACTATTACTTTCGGATGACAAAGTGACATTTAGATTAAATATAGCGGAGGATGAATCATTAAACAGCAAAACATTGACATAAAAAGCTCTGCCAGACACAGAAAGGCAGGAAGAGGAATACAAAGTAACAGCAGGTGTGTTGAATGAAACGTAACATGGTGCAGCACTGGGAGCAGGCACAGCAGGCTGCAGCAGAAGTAACATAAGGAGCAGCGGGCAGCAGAAACCCAGCAGAGAGCATCAGAACAGCAATCAACTTCTGTTAAAAACCTGAAAAGCTCGAGCAGTGCCTGAAAAATACCTGTATAAGGGCACGGTTCCGAATCTGAGTGTAAAGTGTCCGGACGTGAGGAGCGAGATACATGTCCAGAAGAAGGTTATCCTGACAGGAAAGAAGTCACATGTAAAACCAATTAGGATGTGCAACATAATGCATATAGGTAATGTAGGTTTAGTCAAGTTAAAAGGGTACTCAACATGGACACCTTTAAATTTAATTAAATAGAAAAAGCAGCTGGCATAGGAAGTAGACAGACACTCACCTGTCAGGCCTTTATGCCACATACAGTGGATATGCAGCAGGTGAATTAAAGGGGTTGTATCATTACATTAAATGGTCTTCAGAATAAGGGGATAGTGAAAACAAGCAACTTTGCAATTGGATTTCATTTGCAAAGCTGTCTTGCTTTCACGGTCTCCCTTATCTTCGTTTTCTGTAAACACTGTTCCCCAGTGCCGGTCGGATTCCTCCTACTTTCATTTAATTGGCTGCCGGCTCTACTAATTTACATTCTGTCTGACCCCCGGTCGTATTCATGGGAGCGTGCATTCCTGCCTTTCTCACTCAGAATAAGGGGCCGGCAACATTTCACTCTGCACTGTCAGCAGCTGCACAGTGACACTGCAGCTGCTTCTACAATCAGAAAACAGCAGAACTGTGCTCGGTGCCTAATGCTGCTGTGTGTAAACATAGAAGGGAGACAGATCTGTGCTGCTCTGGATGAGTTCATAGAAGGCTGGATTCAACTTTAACAAACCTCCAGCTGTGAGAGGAGAAGAGCTCAGTGCTCTGAGTTCATAGAAGACTGTCTAGACTGAATGCAGGGCTGTGGTATGCAAACAAACAGTTCTTACAAAATAAGACTGCATAGGGAGAGGAACGACACAGTGACATGTGGACTCAGAAGGGGGGGGGGAGCAGGGATGTGCTATCCCCTCCCACCGATTCCAAACAAACACACTGACTCGGGAGTGAGCATGAACAGTGAAGGGGGGGATAATATCAGAAACACCCAGCTGGGAGGGGAAGAAACGCCCCTGGATTTGAGATGCTGAGAAACTGAAAAAACAATGAAACAGACGAACTGATGAAGCAATAAATCCCCTTTAATTATGGAACATGTCCCTAATTTTCTAAGTAAATATATTTCTAAAGGTGCTATTGACATGAAATTCTCACCAGATATTAGTAACAACCAATATAATTGACACAGGCAAAGAAATCAAAGCCATAGATGGCCATAAATGAAGTTATGTGTAATGAGAAATTATTTTTATTCTGTTGCTCAGCAAGCAATATGGAGTAATGGTATCAGTGCAAGGTTAATAGGATATTTCAATCCATAAATGTCAGTATAATCAACAGCATGATTTCTTGCGAATAATTCTTTATTGAAGAGTATATCACAGTGATTTTATATTTTCATGAACATTTTCAGTCAGTGGGTTCAATACTTTTCCCGTGTCATTTTTCATTATTACAGTGTAATGTAATCAACCGCACATGATTTCTTGTGAATAATTCTTTATTGAAGAGTACATCACAGAGATGAATGTTTTCGGTCACAAGATGACCTTTATCATAATAGTCGCAGTCGGCACGTAAGGTGAATAGAAATCAGGCCTTTACCCTGCGCCTCTTACTTACACCGAGCCCAGGCTGGATTTCTATTTACCTTACATAACTACTGCTTCTTTTATAATAAAGGTCATCTTGTGACTGAAAACATTCATTGCTGTGATATACTCTTCAGCAGAGAATTATTTGCAACAAATCATGTGCGGTTGATTACATTACACAGTAATAATGAAAAATGACACAGGGAAAAAGTATTGAACCCACTTAATAAAATGTATGTAATACTTCATACAAAAGCCTTTGTAGGTGATGACAACTCAGGGCCCATCTCCTTCTGCGCAACCTGGGGGTGACCATGGCATACGCTACTCCACAACAGCTCACACGCGGCTCTCCCACCGCCTACACTACGAGCACACACATACCCTAAAGGGTCCAGACCCCCAACACCACACACACTGCCACCACCATTAAAAAGGAATTTGTTATCTCTTCGCTGCCACCAACTTTTACTTCCCAAGTATGAATTTACCAACCCAGGCATACCAAATATAAATATGACAGATTCATAATTTGGGCCGATTTCTGTTCCTGCGGTTCCCTAAAGCCTAAAATTCTCAAGCACGAGACAGCAGGTGTGGCTGAGTTCCGGGGCCATAATCACATAAGTGAGTTGTGGGAAACATGAATTATGGCCAATATTTGTTTGATGCATAACTTTTTCTATTGTCCTCGGCCATGTGTGTAGCTATTAAATGTGCTCAGAGTCCCTGGTGACATATAGTCTGGTGTGAGTTTACCTTTCTCCCACTTAATTAACACGCCCGTGCTTATTGGCATAACTACCAGAAGGATTCACTAAAGGACTGTGCATACTTAATGCCCCACTCACAGGAATCAACACAGTCCCATATAAAGACAAGATCAAATGATACATCACACATAATATTTATACAGAAAACAATTAAGCAAATTGGAATCAGAAATTTTACCCAGAGGTTCATTTTTCTCACACAGTGCTTTTTGGCCTCCAAACATGATGTATATCATGGCATCCAAAGAGTTCAGTTTTGGTCTCATTTGACCAGACTATATTATCCCAGTATTTCACAGGCTTGTTTTAATGTTGTTGAGCAAACTTTAAACGCACTTGAAAATGCTTTTTGTTCCGCAATAGAGTCCTGCATGCAGGTCATGGAGGTTAAGTGCATTATTTATTTTTTTTCTTTGAAACAATTGTACCTGCTGATTCCAGGTCTTTCTGTACTCTCCACGGGTGTCCTTGGCTCTTGAAAAACTCTTCTGATAAATCTTTTCACTCCTCTATGTGAAATCTTGTGGGGAGCACCTAGTTATAGCCAGTTTATGGTGAAATGATGTTCTTTCCACTTCTGAATTATGGCCCCAACAGTGCTTAACTGGAACAGTCAGTAGCTTAGAAATTCTATAACCAATGCCACCAGTATGTTTTCCAATAATAAGGTTGCAAAAGTCTTGAGACAGCGCACTGGTTTTACACATCATGAGCTGTTACTTGTGTGGCACCTTGGTAATGATACATCTTTTTCAGTGGGACCAGCTGATATTTTTTTTACACTAAGTGGCAGGATTGTTTTCTAATTACTGACAGATTTCAGCTGGTGTCATGACTTTCCATGGCCTTTTGCACCTCTCTTTCTACATGTGTTCTATACTTTTTCCCTGGGTCATTTCTCATTACTACACATAATTTATGGACATCTATGGTTTGATTTATTTGCCTGTGTGGATTGGACGGTTTGTTATTGACATCTGGTAAGAATT
Organism: Phyllomedusa bahiana; assembly: GCA_025379985.1. Lineage (NCBI taxonomy): Eukaryota > Metazoa > Chordata > Amphibia > Anura > Hylidae > Phyllomedusa > Phyllomedusa bahiana. Next base: position 38,337 of record JAODAL010025902.1, on the reverse strand, counting down.
TCAAGTCAATAGCACCTTTAGAAAAATATTTACTTAAAAAATTGGTGACGTACTCAATAATTATGTTACGTGCTGTATATGTGTTAGATGGAACTACCCCTTTAAGGCTCTGTTTATACCAGATTTAAATTGGACTTGTCTTGAGATATCCATTAAGAGTTAACCTAGTAGATATCAAGGGGGCTCAATTCATCAGACCAATAGCAGATGCAACATACTGTGCAATAAACAGCTGTCCAAAAAGGCACTTGGTATTGTTAATTGGAAGAGAGGCTAACACAGTTTATATGCAGATCTATGAATCTCCAAGGTTAGAGACTACAAACAAAACCCTGTGTTTAGCTACAGTCACGTGTTACTACTACACCTCTGTCTACTCTCCTTAAAGGGGTATTCTCATTTCATCATGTGGCAGCCGTTTATACTGGTTGCTAAGCAGACCTTGTGAAATGGAGGGGCGTGTTTCTCCTCCCAGCAGGGCGTATCTTCTCTCTCTGCAGACACGCCCCAAAGTGTGCACGTGAGAATTCATTATGTGTGAACCGGGGGAAGGGAAAGGTTCTCAGCTGTCGTTGGAAGTGAAAAGCTAAGTGTAACTCGATAGTGTATATCTACATTTCTCGCTCTCTCTACATACTTTGTAATTAGAATTTGACATTCAGGACTCTGGGAAAGATGGATGATTTTTTTTTCTCTCTCTCTCTCACACACCGTGATATATCCTGCAGATTATTACACCTCTGACCTCTACTTAACAAAACTATACGCTTTATATGTTTGTGTTTACATGGGACTGCACGTGATCTCTCTCTCTCTGCTGCAGGACCTCTGATCGCTGTAAGTGAGAAACCTCGCATGCATACGTCGCACCTACCCTGATTGCTGTCAGTGACAAAACCCCGCACGCTTGTGTCGCACCTACGACTGCTTGCTATCAGTGACAAACCCCACACACATAAGTCTCTCTCTCTCCTCCATCTTCCTCACATGCGCGGTCCTGATTACGACCGGGGGTGGGACCTGGACGTAACCCAACCGGAGCTCTCACTTCGTTCCCAAGCACTAAACAAACAGCCCGTTCTCCTAATCCATAGCACTTTGCTTATGGTAACCAAGGACAGACATGCTTAGATTTTTGGTCCCTTCCTTTTGAACTATGATCTTCGTAGCGAGAAAACCCCTTTAATGATCTACAAACAGAATTACATTTTTGCTGGGTGCATCACTCAACTAGTTTTCTAAAACAAAGTCCTGGACTGAGAATACTTTAGAGAGGTTAAGCCCATATCCTATAACAGAGCATATGGACAATTTAGGGGAAAACCCCTAATGACAAGAGGAAAAATTGGAACAAAACTACAAACTCGTATCTTGAAGTCATAGCTTGATATAAAGCCCTATTCAAATCACGTAGACCATGCTTTATGTCCAGCACATAAAACGTATCCCTTCAAGCAATTCAGACAAAATTTACCTTATAGATTCCCATGGACCCATCATAGTCCCACCACTATCTCAATAACTTTTGCAAGGTATCCTAAAAGGTACCACCAATACCTGTAATGTTTATCCAAAAATGAAAGAAAAAAAAAATCAAAGAAGTTTTCTTCTTATTTGAAATCCTATTTTTGTTTTTAGGTATATGAAGCATTAAAAAAAAATAATAGCAACTCTTACCTTCATTTCATCCAACATCTTCAGACAGGATGCGTACTTAGATTCATAGAATTTGAAGATTATATCACGGACTTGAGGCTCCAGCTCCAGAAACAGCTTGAATGAACTTAAGATAAGACAGAATAGTATTTTGTAGCCAGACAATTCCATTATCCACCCATCACTCACTTTATACACCACCCACCACTAACCTGCTAGAAATGACATTTCTTTGAAGCTCCTGTCGATCAAAAGTTGCCAAGGCACAAAGCCCCCCATACACCGCAACATTATTAGAGGAAAGAAGCTGCGGAAAGGAGGTGGAATAGAAAAATAAGGAAAGATTGAAAGGAAGAGATGAGAGCTTGAGGAAGTTAGTTTTAGACTCACCTCAGGAAAATCACAGTGATCGAATGATGCCAGTAGAAAGCATTTTGCTGCTTGCTTGTATTTTCGAGCAGCAAGTTCTGCCAAACCTGAAAGAATAGAAAATGTAAAAAAAAAAAAAAAAATTTCAACTTAACATAACTTGACACACTCCCTTTAATGCCTGGAAATGATTGACAACCTGCTCTCCTCACTGAAAACACCACAGTCTTCACTGACGTCTGATACGGTCAGAAATCATAGTAGCTTCTGTCATTACTGCATTGGCAGAAGGGTGTACCAAGATAGCGCTTCTGTTATTTCCTGCCTGAGGCAAAATGTAACAGAAGCACTAACATGGCAACCATTCTTTAGGCTTTCTTTAGGCCTTTCTTTAGGCTTCCAGCTGCCAATGCAACTGCTTGGCACCTCACAGTCTCATCAGTGTGGGAAGGGGGGAGAACCGGTGTGCAGCAATTGAAGAGCTGAACAGCAGGGATCATAGCCGGCGCAGATTCCTGCTGTTAGCGGCAGATGTCAGCTGTAATTAACAGCTGGTACCTGCCGTCTGTGGAGCTGACTCAGCGAGCGAGCCCGCTCCATTGCTCTTTACCAGCAGTATGATGTACTCATTTGTCAGTAAGATGTTTAAAGCAATAGTGCCACCAGCTAAGGAAGCCATTTAAACAAACAGGTTAAATGTGCTCTTCAATGTAAGGGCAGTCAGCAGGTAGGTGTAAGTAAATGTTGAAAATTGTTGCTAGGCAGCCTTCATTTAAGAGATTGCTTTAAAGACCTTTAGTAAACGGCAGATTTTTTCATTACTGCAGAAACAAACTGCTACTAGGCAACACAGGATAAAAGTAATTTACAGGAAAATAGAAACTTAGATAGTCCTCATTTAACCTAATGATGCAACTATGAAGAGCATTGCAGCAAGTAGTATTGATGGCAGAATCATGTCCTCCCAATCATAAATGTCATCACATGGCTCGATTTTGAGCACCGAATTAGGAAAAGAATAAAAGTCAGACGCTGGAGAAATGAGGAGAAATAAAACTACTTAATTTGACACATAGACAGCTTCCAATACTTTCAAAATCCTTTAAGCAAATTGCTCTTTGCTTTCTTGTTTCTTAGCGGATGTACAGATATCTTAACGATCAGCGATATCTACCTCTCTACAGGAGCCTCCATAACACCCATAACATCTGTATGCAGCCCACCTGCTGCTCAATACTAACTAGACACCCAACTTGTGGAGCTGAGGAAAGCTGAATGGGAGACTTGGGAAACGCCTTCTACTTATGAAACAGGGTTCAGGAGATGAAACATTAAACAACGGTCCTGTGGAAAGGTGATAAATATCTCTTGCAGGGGAAACCCCTTTAAACAAAATTACTACATTAAAGAAGCACTCCGGCATTTTTTTTTTTAACCCGTTAACTCCAAGGCCAGAAAGTTTTTTTTGGTTTTTTGCCTCCTTGCGTTTCAACAGTTGTAACTTTTTAATTTTTTCAATGACGCAGTTGTATGAGGCCTCGTTTTATTTGAGACAAGTTGTACTTTATGGGGGAATAGTTTAAGTTCACTTATAAATAATTGCAGATTTTTTTTTAAATTTTTACAGAAAACTTTTATTGTTTTTTTACACCGTTCATATTTCACACGTAATAACTTGTTAGATTAATTCTACAGGTTATTACCGTCGTGTGGATACGTGTAGGTTTTTTTGTGTGTGTAATTTATTCACAATTATTTTTTTTTAAATTTTTATTTTTATTTTATTATTTATTTTTTTAATTTTTTGTACATTTTTTTTTTTTTTTTATTTTTTTTTTTTTTTTTTTACACTTAGTAATGTATTAGCATATTCATATATGCTAATACATTATAATCTGTATCAGTCTGACACAGGCAGTGTTCAGGACAGCACACAGGCTGGCCTGATCCCTGGCTTGTTACACAGACAGCTCTGGGGCCACTCTAGGTCCCCAGGGCTGACGGTGCAGCCGTTCCCCGGGCTCTGTCGGGTCACTGGGTGTTCTGATCACCCGACAGAGAAGGGGAACCCTTTGATTGCGCTGCGGTAACGCACCGCCGCAATCAAAGGGTTAAAGCACCGGGTTGCGGAGGTTTCCTCCGCTCCCCGATGCTCGTAGAAGATGCTCTGGGATCTGGGAACGATTCACACCAGCTGATGGCAAAAGTCAGTGGGCGGTTGTTAAGGGGTTAAAACATTATGCTAACTCACCCGCAATATTCTGGCAACGTATTTTGTTTCACCCAGTTCAGTTGCGTTCATATATTGGGGGCCTTTCATTATGGTCATATGACCCCCAATGACCACTTGTCCAGTGCATTATCTCCTGTGTATGCAGGAAGTGGTCTGCACTTTATGGCCGGCTTCCTGTGAACTACATAATTGCATATTAAGCCATTCGGACAGCTCTCAGACCCCACCCCGCCCTCCAATTCACTTCACATGTCCCTTTGGTGCTGTTCAAGTGGGTTAAACGGCGCTTAAAAACGCCCTATCCCTCTCCCTTCACCCATATATTTCAACCATACTAAACATATTAATATATATATATATTATATATAATATATATTAATATATATATATATATATATAAATATAATATATAATATATATATATGTGTGTGTATTTATATATATTACACACACACACACATGTACCTCATCTAAAAAGCCAGGGTGATATTGAAGGTGAATCCCTACACTACATTAGTGCAGTTATAAAACTTCCCTGGCCTCGTTTGTAAGAATACGCTATGACTAAATGCCAGTAGTGGCTTGAAACGCGTTAGCGTTCTTCAACCCGTGCAATAATCCTGCTGTATACCTATCTGTGGCACCGATAAAGGATTAATCTTTTAGGGGCTTTCCTATTCTATGTTCATGCATCACACCTCCAGAATGTAGCAGTGCAGTGTTGGCTTTTATAGACGTAGAGCTGGCTCCTTCCTTTTTTTTTTCTTTCGTTATTTGTGGGCAATGAATGCCAAGAACCTGGGAGGCTGCCTAAATGCAGAGGAGGGCTGCCCAATACCTGACTGCTGCATGTACAGAAGGAAGGTGGTAATCAGCATTAGCAGATCGGTATGAGGCTGTTGGGTGGGAGGGAGGAACTCTCAGGAGCATTTCAAAATCCAGAGCTTCAACACAGAAGACCAATCTTTGTCAGAAACTATATCAGTGAAAAACGAGCTCCAGCTGATGATAAATCAAAGTCATGGTAACAAGAAAGTGCAATAAGTGGTTATGCACAGTCTGATTTTGTTTATGTGCTATATGCAATAAGAGGTTAGGGCTTCTGTAATCAGTCAGAGCCTGTTCTTCACCAATATCGTTGGTCTTCTGCATCTTAAGATACCCTTGCGAGTTCCTCTCACTTTGATGAAAGAAAGTTGGTGGCTATAGCGGCTGCAGACCATTTGAATAAAATATCTGATGAGCCTTGTGACTCAACGGCACAAAACTTTTAGGCGAGTGCATGACTTTTTTTCGTTCTTATTCTTTCATTTATTAGTAGATACTATATAGAGAAGGCACTTTCTTTTTTGTTGTCTTTTTTTCATTTAACTATGAGAGGGGGCTGCACAGAGAAAGGATATAGAATGATGCTGAGGGTGTTTCCTTTGCAGTGGTCACTCAGAGTAGTCTATGGGTATATAGGCTGTGTGATTTACAGGTATTCTACACGTTACTGGGGGAAACCTGGCATTAGTTCAATAGAAGACATTTTTTCCCCATGGAAAATCATTTATAATCTGGGTGGTACCATGTGTTGGCATTGCCATACGTTCAGCATTAAGATCAGAATGATAACCGATAACAATTGAAAATTTTTAAAGCCTGAATGAAAAGTTTTCCGATCAATGCAGTAGACATCAGTCACAACACAGAATTTTCTGTGAATTAAAGAAAGAAAACATACAAAATAGCAAGTAAAACATTTTAATTTTTGTACTTTTCTCATCCTATTCATTGGGGGACACAGCACGTTGGGTATAGGCCCTTGGCCTAAGAGGCTGATAATAGGTGGAAACCAAACGTGTTGGCTCTGCCTGGATGAACTACATCCCTCCTACTTATTCCAGGCTACTCAGTTGCTACAGAAGTCATAGTAGAAAGGATAAACCATAACCCCATTCCAAGGAGAAAATGCCAAAAAGAGAATTGGGAAAAGACTAAGCCAAAAAGAGAGGGGGGGGGGGGCTGTGTCCCCTAATGAAACAGACAAGAAAAGGATTTTGCGGCAAGTACAAAAATCCGAATTTCTCCTTAATATCTTTGAGGTACATAGCACATTGGGATTTTCAAAAGCAGTCCTAAATGGCGGGGGAAAAAAATCAAAAAGAAAGAATTTACAGCAGTGTGAGTCAGTTAGCACACCGCTGCCTAAAATACCTTGTGGCCCAGGCTTGCGTCAGCCAAGGCCAAGGTATGGATTTGGTAGAATTTAGTGAAATGAGCGGTAACCCGAAATGGAAGAGGTTCACCCCAAGACTGGTAGGTTACCGAGACTGTAGAGGCCACCAGACCCCTACGTGGACCCTCTCGAATGACAAAAAGAGAATCGGAGCACCTGAAAGATTCAGTGGCAGTGAAAAATGCAACGACAGCTCTTGAGGAAGAGGGAGCAAAAAGAGGGCAGAGCTATGTCCTCATTGAAGTGGACGGAACGGAACGTAGAACGACCTTGTCCTTATGAAGAACCAAAAAAGGCGATTTGCAAAAAAGAACAGCCAGTTCAGACATTCGACAAATGGATGTAATAGCTACATGGAAGGTCACCTTCCAAGAAAGCAGACAAAGGGGAACTTCCCGAAGTGGTTCAAAAGGAGAAGGTTACATGGCATTCAAAACAAGATTTTTTTTATTTTTTTTTTTTAAATGATTTTTATTGAGAAGAAAGATGTCATCCTTTACAGTCTCGTTGCATTATGTAAATAACATTTGAATAGATAACAGTGAAATGCTCAGTTGACATTTACACTTCTCCATTTAGAAAAACAATAAAAAATAAAGCAAGCCAATATTCAACATTCCCAATAAAGACCCTCCCCTACCCCCAAACCTTCATCTGCAGACATGGAAAATTCTGTCACCCAACCTTCTACTGTATAGCCACTCTTTCCAAATTATACTATTGATAAGGCCACCTACCCCGTGCGATAGTTCTTCCCCATTAACCTTTCTTCCCTGGCTTATTCCACCCAAATGTTCCCCTGTCACGTATCATCCCCTACCTCTAGTCTGCCCAGGGAGCCAGACAATTTTTCCCTGAGGTAGTAATCAGAAGTGCGAAAGTGATCCATCAGCGCCCCTACCTCTTCATCAGAAAAAGTTTTAATGATAAAACTCTTCCATTTTTTTTAAAGAACTTCCCAGACAAAAGAGCTCTTATTTGTCTCCCCCTCAATCCTATCTATAGTTAGCAATCTCTTGACCATGAGGATAACTTCTGCCTTTGTCAGGACACTCTCCGTCAACCAATGTCTCTCTAATCAGCAAAAGAATATCATCAGTATTTCTTTAGCTTCGGGCAATGCCATATGCCATGTAACAGGTCTGCCTTCTGTAGCTTACATTTGCGACATTCCTTGAGATAGTGCGCGGAGGCATTTCTGAATGAAAGATCAAACGCATAAGTAGCTTTGTGAGCCAAGCGGAAGAACATCTCCCTCCAGTTTTCGTTAATAAAGAAGCTCTAATTTTCCCCCAACCCGCTCTGATTTTTTGCTGAATCTCGAGGTCTCTCAAATCCCTTTCCCACGAACGAAAGCAGGACTCTTTAGTTGTTATGAGTGCTCTATCACATAATCTTTTGTAAATCATGGACAGGGACCCGCATCGATCCTGACCCCCTACCAGACTATCAAATATACCTGTCATCTCTGCTGCTGCTAGATTTTTTATCTTAGATTTACAAAAGGCCATCACTTGCCAAAATTGAAAGACTTGTCCCTCCCTGAAACGGTAATTTTCTCTAATTTCTTGCCACGTCATGAATCTATTATCCTTCTCATTGATTAAGTCTCCTATGAATCTGATATTCTTACTTCTCCATTCCTCAAAAAATGTATTTTCCCTTCTTGCCGGAAACGCGGGCAATTCCCAGATGGGAGCATATTTTGAGAGATGCATAAGCAAAGTGAACAGCTTCCTGACATGCTTCCATGTGGGAATAGTGTCTCTGAGAACCACACTCCGTTTAACCTGCGGAGGAAGATCTCTTACCGCCGTATGTAGTAGCGCAACTAGGTTCTCCGGGCTAGCCAGCTGCCGCTCAAGGTGCAAGTTAGAGAAACTATTGCTCTCATTTACCCAGTCCCTCACATGGCGTACAAACACCGCTAAATTATACAATCTAATGCTGGGTAGGTTCAAACCCCCGTCTAACTTCGGCAAGCTTAGCTTTTTATAGGAAATCCTAGGCCTCTTGGAATTTCAAAAAAGTTTCACAAATGCCGATTGTAACCTTTTTACATCCTTATGTTTCAGGAGAATAGGCAAATTTTGCAAGGGATACAATAAGCGAGCAAAGCTTATCATTTTTAAAAATTGCGCCCTACCAAATAAGGGTAATGAATTACACCTTTTCAACTCTCCCAGTATTTTATCTAGTAATGGCCCATAGTTTAGTTGATATAAGAATGAACTCTTTCTCCCACTTCTTATCCCTAAATAGGTCAACGAGGAAGAGACTACCTGGACCCTTTCCTTTTATCTGTATCCCCTCTGTGCTCTCCTAGAAATAGTAGCTGACTTTTAGATATATTAATTTAAAACCCACTGAGGGACCCCACTTGATACAAAAAAGCTATAACCTTACCCAGTTTAACCCTTGGTGAATTCAGGAAAAGCATCATGTCATCCGCAAAGCAGCATAACTTGACCTCCTCACTGCCTACCCTTATTCCCTCAAAAGTATCGGAGGAGATTAAATATCTAATGACCGGCTCTAGCGCAATATTAAATAGTAATGGGGAAAGCGGGCACCCCTGCCGTGTCTGTAGCCGAATAGGATCTGATAGGAAGCCAAGTGTGTTCACTATTTTTCCATCGTTGATCATATATGGCTTCGGTAAAAGCCCTAAGTGACCCTTGTATGTTCATTTTGGCCATAACTACATACAACCAGGACCACTCCAAATTATCAAACGCCTTTTCGGCGTCCACGGTGAATAGGGCTGGGTCTCCCTGTTTGTCTTCCTTTCCCTCCAAACTATCCAGTACCGCTAATACCGTTCTGATATTGACCACTCCCGACTGTCCTTTTACAAATCCGTTTTGGTTGTGACCTACTAACTTGGGCAACACAGCCGCGAGTCTATTTGCCAATATCTTGGAAAATATTTTAATATCAACATTAATTAATGAAATTGGCCGGTAGGAGCTGGGACAATCTGGGACCTTCCCCTCCTTGTGTAACACCCTGATATAAGCTGTGTTGGACGAAGGCATCACCATCTTTTTATCTATGATCTCCTCAAACACCTGAATGAGCACCTCCCCTATATCTTGGCCCAAAAGTTTGTAGAAACCCCCCCGTAATACCATCCGGACCTTTAATATTTGGAATACCTTTAATCGTGGCCAACAACTCCTCTAACTCTATGGGCGCGTTTCAACTTATCTAGAAAGCTCGTCTGGGCATGATCTGATACTGGAAGCCCCTCCCTATATAGCTCCTCATAATACTCCTTAAAAACTGTATTTGTTTCGGGTCTGAATGTTTGGTCCCCCTACGGTTTTTGATACCATGAATTATAGTTGCTTTTCTTTTCCCTTTGGCCATGTTCGCTAACAGTTTCCCTGATTTGTTACCAGATTTAAAGAACGTTACTGTTTGCTGATCACTATATATTTTATCCAATTTCTCCTCAAAACAAGATTTAATTCCCATGGCTCGATTGGCCTATGAACAGGTGGGACAGAATAACTCCCTGCAAAAAATTTTGTCACAAAGACGGGTGGCCGCAGTACGCTGAAAAAGGATAGAGGGAGCTGAAATCTGCCCTCTCAAAGAGGAAAGGCCGAGGACCTGTTCCAGACCTGACTGAAGGAATTAAAGTACCCTCGGAGTAAAATACCCCAAGGGATGAAAACTTTGCTGCTCGGACAAGGCAAAAAAAAAACCTTCCAGGTACGATAATAAATACAAGCAGACTGAGGTTTGCGTGCTCGAATCATGGTCCAGATGACCGTCAAATGCAATGGAGATAAAGTGGGCTGGAACAGAGGACCTTGGAAATGGAGGTCTGGGCGCAGAGGGAGAGGGACTGCCAACAGAGTGATGAGATTTGCGTCCCAAGCCCAGTGGGGAAAATCTGGAGCGATGAGAATTTCTGGAACCCTCTCACTCAAGAGACGTTCAAACACTAAAGGGAGAAGGGGCAGAGTGGGGAAGAGGTAGATCAGTGCAAACTGACTCCAAGAAAGAACTAGTGATCTACAGCGAGAGCCAGAGGATCTTGGGATCTGGATACATAATTTGGGAGCTGATGGTTGAGGTGGGATGAGATCCAGGGATTTTTCTGATTGTCAGATTGGAGTCGGGAAGGAATTTTTTCCCTCAAATGAGGACAATTGGCTCCTGCCTCATTGGGGTTTTTTGCCTTCCTCTGGCTCAACACTTTAGCACAACAGTCTGAACTGGATGGACGTCTTGTCTTTTTTCGGCCTTACAAACTATGTAACTATATGGACAACAGATGGACATCTGGAGTGCCCCATCTCCAGCAAAAGATCTGCAATCCAGTTTCCCACCCCTGGAATGAAAATCACTGACAGGAATGGAACCGAGAGTTCCGCCTAGTGAAGGATTCTCGCGGTCTCCAGGAAAGCCACACGGCTCCTGGTGACTGACAATTCAGTTCGGATTCAGTCCGCCATAGTGTTGTTGGATTGAATCCGAACTGGGTGACCTTGAAGAAGAGGGAACCAATGAGTGGGCGCTAGAAAAATGTCCTGATTATTGATCTGTAGATAAGATTCCCTGGGGGACCAGAGATCCTGAGTTGCACGGGAGCCCCACACGGTTCCCCACCCCCAGGTGCTGGTATACGTGGTGATAATTTGTTATTGTGGATGAAGGAAGGACTTTCCCTGAAGTAACACCGGAGACACCAGCTGAGATCAACACTGGGATGGGAGCAGAATTTCCTTGTCAAGAGAAAATAGGGAGCTATCCCAGTAAGCCAGGGCTGCTGGCTAGAGGAGGCAAAAATGAAACTGTGCGAACAGCACAGATTTGAAAGCTGCAACCATCCTGCAAAGGACTCGCATGCAAGTATGAAGTGCATATGGGGTTTCCGAAACAGAGAAACACCTGACCGTAAGAGCTGAATCTCCGCTGGTGAAAGAAACACTCTGGCTTCATGTGTGTTGAGGATCATGCCCAGGAGCTCCACAGGCTAGGATGGGACCTGGCAAGGTTTGTCAGAGTTGACAATCCTCTCGAAGCACGCTAAGGTATCCAGGGTGAACGAGATGCTGTCCAGATTGGAGCTTCGCAACTGAGCCTTCACATAAAGGTCATCTGTCTAGATAAGGGATAATAGTAATTTCCCTGATGTGAAGGATCGCTAGGAGAGGTGCCAAGATTTTGGTAAAGACTCTTTGTGAGGCCAATTGGCAGGGTCACAAACTGGAAATGCAGTGAACCACCGCGAAACGAAGAAAATGCTGGTGGTACTGGGCAATAGAGTTGTACCGGTAAGCATCACTGATGCCTATGGCAGAAAGAAATCCACCTTGTTCCAGAGCAGGAATTACCAACACCATGTAGAACCTGGGGACCTGCACATAACGGTTGAGCTCCTTGAGATCCAACACAGGTCTGACTGAGCCGTCTTCATTTGGAACATAATACGGTTGGGATAAAAACCCCGGAAAGGCTCGTACTCGGGGAACGGCATAACTACGCCCCGAAGGAAGAGGGTATGGGATTGTCTGAAAAAAGGCTGAGGCCTGGACAAGAGAGGCGGGTGGGGAAGAAAGAAGAAAACTGAGCTTGGGGAATGGATACGAAGTGGATCTTGTCTCCTGATGAGACAACTTCCCAAACCAAGGCGACCTGGACCTGCCAGATTTCATGGAACTAGAGGAGGCGGCCCCCACACGAGAGAGACCTTCGAATATGGGATAACCCTCAGGCCAAAGGAGTCTTGGCAGAAGATCGTCTGGATGCTTTTTAAAAACTGCGTGGAAGATGCTGGCGTGTGGGTGGCCACTTGGACACTGAGGAACGGGGGTTCTTTTTCCCCACAGGCCTATAAGAGGATTCCTAAAAGGGCTGAAATTGAAAACGTTGCTTATGTGACTACTGCCGCACAGGTTGATTTTGAATAGGGTCACCAAAATCCACAAGAAAACTACGGAGACGGTTAGTGGGGATGGATGACCAGCGCATAGGGAGAAACAGACAGCGACTGTCTGGTTTCCTCATGCCCTCAGGGGGGATTACGGTCACGGTGGCGACCATGTTGATAACCCCCATGACAGATCAGGAAAAACTTCACCTCCCAAAAAGGAAAAATAGAAAAATAAAACTAAAATAAAAAATGCAGCAGACCTGCAGAGCATCGTTTGCCTCCTACGGACACTAGGCTAAAAAGGTGCTATGTCCTCCAATGATATCGGTGACAAATAAAATGCATAAAGTAAGAAGCACTACCATAGAAAACTATTGTCTGTTGTCTAAACCTGGCTGTGTCCTATAGGAAGGTGCATCTTATATCCCAAAAAATAGCTTTTCCTGCTTTATGCTTGTTGCTGCAGCTATAACTGCATAAAGGCTAAAACATAGATATTAAGCATAGAAATACTAACAGCTCAGCCCATAATTAATCTCCTTCCAGATCATGTAAAAACCCGCATACGCTCCTGTTTTCAATATACCACTTGGTATTTGGAATGTGTTGCTGGAGGTCAACCCCCGATCTTGGATACATCGCCACCCTGCTGAGTGGAGATTGACATAGATCTGTGGTCATTATTCTTGTCGCCGCTTTCTTTGGGGGGACCCGTGCACCCCTGGATATTCCTCCCCACCCCTCTTTCTTTCTTTTTTTTTTTTTTCCCCTTCTCTCTCTTTCTTTCTCCTCTAGGATGTCTTAGACGCCATATTTGAGTAGGTTGGACATTATGAAAGAGAACTGCATTATTTCCGGCATAGTTTTGTCTTTCTATGTGATTCTGGCATTGCCCTGTTGTTGTGTCTATAAACATGCTTGACCCCGGTATATTGTCCGGTAATTTGCTTGGCATGACATGTTTTTATACTAGATAATTGTAGTTTCACCATTCCCCTGTTTACATTCGAATATATATATATATATATATAATATATATATTATATATATATATATAATATATATAAAATATATATATATATAACTTCCTTACATCCGCTCTTTCCCCTGCCATCCCTTTCCTGATTTGTCTGTATTCTTCCCCCATGTTGGGGGTATTGTTTGTTTGTGCTTGATATTTTGAAAATGCTAATAAAAATAACGTTAAAAAAAAAAAAAATACTAACAGCTGTTTTATCAGGGATCTTAAGACATTCTCTATACAGTTTCGCTTTGTTATGCAGAACATACACGACTTACAAAAAGTTTGGGATACTTGACCTTTTGGTTGAAATTTCAGGAAGGACATAACATTTCTTGAAAAAAAAAATGTTACTGAACTAAATGAGCCCATCTCTTCCCTTTAGACTGCACATGTCCAACTAATGAGCGTTTCAGTACTTTTTGCACAACTTTCTGATCTCTAACAAGGAGCTTAATGGCAAAATTCACAACAGGTGTTTGATCCCCGAATGGTTCAATAAATTTAGGGGATCGATTTGAATTGGGATTTAAACAGTCCTCCTTATCCTGCTGTTCACATTTTAACATCATGAGACCAAAACAACACCTTACGATTGACCGACAGTACCTCGCAACTGCAAGGCTTCAAGCAGGATGCTCTCATAAGTTGCCACTGAGCTTAGAGTGTCACTGTTTCATCAGCAGGTTGCAAGATACAGAGAGACTGGAAGTGTCACAGAAAGGCAAAGTGGACGTCCTTTGGCTCCATCACACAATGATGAGCGCTTCATTATAAATAATGCTCTGCGGAACCGGATGATGAATGCCGCACAACTCCAAGCACGTCTAAGGGAGGTGAGAATCACCCAAATGTCACAACAGACTGTTCGCAAATGTTTACATCAGTGTGATCTGTGTGCTAGACGACCGACTAGGATACCTGACCTGGCTGATGCATAGCGCTCTTCTTGTTGTCTCCAGTATTGTTGTTGGCCATCATTTCTGCTCAGAATGAGTCGACTTTCATCACTGAGGATCACTGGTCCCTCATCCAGTGTAGATGCTCCCTGGCCCACGCAAAACGATGATGTATGTGCCTTATAGTGTGGTCAGGTACCCTTGCTGGTTATCTAGAACACAGATCACGGTGATGAAATAGTTACAAATGTGACACTTGGTTGCCTCTCACCTCCCTTAAACGTGCCTGGAGTAGTGTGGTATTTTTCATCCGGATTCGCAGGGCATTGTTTACAATGAAGCGCTCATCAGTGTGTGATGGAGCCAAAGGACGTCCACTTCTTTGCCTGTGACTCTTCCAATTTCTCTGTATCTCTGTTACAACTTGCTGATGACACTCTAAGCTCAGTGGCCACTTCCGTCTGAGAGCATTCTGCTTGAAGCGTCACAATTGATCAATTGTAAGGTGTTGTCTTGGTATCATGATGCCAAAATGTGAACAGCATGATGAGGACGACTGTTTAAATGCCAATCCAAATTGGTCCTCTAAATTTATTGGGCGATTCAGGATCAAACACCTCTTGGGAACTTTGTCATTAAAGCTCCTTGTTAGAGATCAGCAAGTTGAGCAAAAGGTACTAAAACACTGAACAGTTGGACATGTGCATTTTATAGTTTAGAGATGGTCTCATTTACTTCATTTAAAAAATATTCAAGAAATTTTATGTTCATCCTGAAATTTCAACCGAAGGCCAAAAAAGTAGTGTATATACAAAGAGCAGTGCTAGCTAAATTTGTCATCCGGTTACAATCTCCAAATAAAACATCTACATGCAGAACACAGTGCGCTTACAATGCAAACTTCATGTAATTTTGTCAGCAGCAACAAAGATAACGCTTTGCAAGGAGAATTTCATTGAAAGACTATTAAAAGGTAAGATTGGAGTGATAAGATGTCCTGGAAAGATAGCTCTCGGACGTGGCTCCTGTCTCTTGTTGATGAAAAGGAGGAGGAGAACAGAACATTAACTACCAAGGTCCAAAGCTTTCTATCAACATTGTGGAGTTGGGTGTCATTACAAGTGTTACAAGGCGTGAAATTATCTACTTTGAGAACTAGTGAATACAGTTCACCGGTGGCATCAAAGGCTCAGATGTGTAAGGGGGTATTTCAGGTTACCTCCAGCTGTACACAACTAAATGTTAAAACAGGAGTGTGCAAGTTGGCTTATTCTCTCATACTTCATATCATTAGTCTGAATTATTTTCTCTAAACAATCACAAATATCATTGCCATGGACAAAAGCATTTCATCCCAGAGGGAAGCTCCTAAATCGAGTCTGCCAAAATACAGAGCTGCTAAAAAGAATACATCTGGCTGAGAGGTAACCCTGGAGCCTGTGGCATTACACTGGGGAATAGTGATTTTATTTACAACAGTGCGATTCTTCCCAAGCATTTCTCTCCATGGTGATGACAGTTAATGACCAGGCAGGGACCTGGTACAGTAGGACTTGCTAAATTAAAAGGAGTTTACATAGTGTATAAACCCTTTATTAATATCCATACTGGCAACCAGGACCTAGACAAAGGTAAGGAGGATCCCACTTAATTAAAAAAGGAGCTCTTCATAGGTTTTAGGAAATATTTGCATTTGCCATAAAATAAATCTAAAAGCATGTAGAACTGTGCTGTTATTTCACTGTTACTGCCCCCAGAAATGTAGGAATATATAAAATGCTGGGTGTTACAGTGCTGGCAACACTAAGTATGAATGTCAGTATCTCCAAGAGTAATAAAATAGTAGAAACAACACAGAGTTAGAAGAAAACCCTCTGAATAAATAATAAATCTAAACGCGTCAGTGTGGACGCTGTGATGCCTTTTGTTGTTGTCAGTCTATATCTGGATGTTATGAGGATGAAATAAAGAACTTTAAAATGTTTTGAGGAATTCCCAATTGAATTTTATGGATTGCTTTGTTGGATGCTGGACTTTCGTTTGTTTCTCATATGCTTGGATACATCAATACTGCTCTCTCCTGTCCGGGACATCTCTAAGAAACACAACCATGAATTGGGTCAGCTGCCAGAGAAGTTGTGTGTCCATTTTTTCACATTGACAGTTAGGGCTTGTTCACACGACGTTTTTGGGATCCGTTTTACGGATCCGTAAAACGGATCTGACAATTGTCAGTGTGATTAACATTGCTTTCAATGGCAAAAGCGCATCGCTGTTCACACGAGTGATTGCCGATGCGCTTTTCGCGATGCGTTTTTCGGATCCGTTTTAAGAATTGACATGTCAATTCTTCTTGCGTTTTACGCAAGAGAAATCCCCAATAGGAAATAATGGAGTGCGCTTTTGGCATCCTGAAAAACGGATGCAAAAGCGCAGCATACATTTGGGTGCGTTTTAGATCCGTTTCGATGCCAAAAACGCATCCGTAAAACGCATTGGATTTAAATTAAATATAAAATTTTAATATTATGTTTGGCTTATATTTAGTTTATAAATGTATGTAAATATATATATATATATATATATATAAATGTATATAATAGTATATATATATATATATATATATATATATATATACATATATATATATATATATAATATATATAAATGTATATATTGATATATATATATATATATATATATATATATTTATTTTATATATAAATTCTATACAAAAGTTTAAATGTATATAATATTATAAATGTGTATAATAGTATATAATGTACATTTATATGTACATAAATATATATATTATTATATCCTATATATATATATATGTTATACTAAATATATATTTAATATATGATTGTTATTAATTTAATTTACCTGGGGTGGGTTTGAAAACTATTGGTTGATTTAAAAAAAAATAAATAGGGGGAGGGCGGGTTCTAAAATCATAGGTGTATGTACAGCTGACTGATACTAGGTAAAAAAAAGTTTTTTTTCTTGGTCATTGATAGGTTATATTATATTTAAATTGCAGTTTGATAGGTTGATTTAAATAAAGCATTGAAAAAACGGATCCAAAAAACGGATCCGTAAAACGCATGCAAAACGCATCCAATTAGCATCCAAAAAAGGATCAGCTGTTGCGTTTTTTGGATGCAGTTTACATCCAGTTTTCGCAGGTTAAAAACGGATCCGTAAAACGCATCCAAAACGTCGTGTGAACAAGCCCTTAGAATACGACGGGACTCGGACCTAGTAAATTATTTACTTACTCAGGACAACTTACCTTAAAAGGGTGTTCCCATCTCAGACATTTGTGAAACATCAATAGGTTAGTCTGTGGGATGAGACATCAATATGCCATAAATGTCCGGTAGTCCCATGGGTGGGACCAGCACCAATCTTACCAATATGCCATTATTATCTGAGATGGGAACACCCCTTTGGGGTCAGGTTTGAGTTTCATTTAAGCTTCGCTGTGGAATTCCTGGCAATACTCACCGGCAGCACACTTTAGTTTGGTTAGCACAGCCTGAGTCTGGCTGTCTCTTTCTCCTCGTTGCTGTAAAACCAACAGAAAGAAAGAGTCAGATAAGGGAAATGGCCGGTCTACTGTAGATCCGGATGTAATATAAATTCTGTATAAAAAATCAGTGACTACTGAATGAGAACTGGAATGAATCTGATTAATTACATTTCTTGATTTCACTGGAAAAGGGAACAAAAGATAATATATTGATGGCAAGCAAGGTCACAAAAACAAAATGCAAAGAAGTATGAAAGACGGACGTGACACGGATACCACGCAACTAGAGCCCCTGGAAAAGACTGAAAAACTAAACTTCGGGTAACTGCTCACAACAAACTCAGAAGAAAACCCCCTTCTTCTATGATAATGCAGCTTCTTGCTCTTCAGATGTGAGAGAATGTT
Organism: Phyllomedusa bahiana; assembly: GCA_025379985.1. Lineage (NCBI taxonomy): Eukaryota > Metazoa > Chordata > Amphibia > Anura > Hylidae > Phyllomedusa > Phyllomedusa bahiana. The sequence goes on along the minus strand of JAODAL010025902.1, from coordinate 20,108 downwards.
TCAGTACTATAGATGGGCCAACATAGCTCAATTGTATACAGTAAATTAAACCATTGACAATGGCAGCTACTGGTTTAGCCTTACTATTACTCTTTCAATGTGTTGTAGCACCTGTAACCACTGTTAAACATCCCAAAATGTTGCTGTGCTCAAAATGCAAAGCTTTTTAGTGTAAAACCTAATGCCAGAGTCGCTCTCGGGGATACAGTGGGGAAAAAAAAGTATTTAGTCAACCACCAATTGTGTAAGTTCTCCACTTAAAAAGGATGAAAGAGGCCTGTAATGGACATCGTAGATAGACCTCAACTATGAGAGACAAAATGAGAAAACAAATCCCGAAAATCACATTGTCGGATTTGGAAACAATTTATTTACAAATTATGGTGGAAAATAAGTATTTGGTCAATAAGAAAAGTTCATCTCAATACTTTGTTATATATCCTTTGTTGGCAATGACAAGAGGTCAAACGTTTTCACAAGGTTGGCACACAGGGTTGCTGATATGTTGGCCCATTCCTCCTCTAGAGCAGTGATGTTTTGGGGCTGTCACTGGGCAACACGGACTTTCAATTCCCTCCAAAGGTTTTCTATGGGGTTGATATCTGGAGACTGGCTAGTCCACTCCAGGACCTTGAAATGCTTCTTATGAAGCCACTCCTTCATTGCCCTGGCGGTGTGTTTGGGATCATTGTCATGCTGAAAGACCCAGCCACATTTTATCTTCAGTGCCCTTGCTGATGGAAGGAGGTTTGCACTCAAAATCTCACAATACATGGCCCCATTCATTCTTTCATGTACACGGATCAGTCGTCCTGGTCCCTTTGCAGAGAAACAGCCCCAAAGCATGATGCTGCCACCCCCATGCTTCACAGTAGGTATGGTGTTCTTTGAATGCCACTCAGCATTCTCTCTCCTCCAAACACGATGAGTTGTGTTTCTACCAGACAGTTCTACTTTGCTTTCATCTGACCATATGACATTCTCCCAATACTCTTCTGGATCATCCAAATGCTCTCTAGCAAACTTCAGATGGGCCGAGACATGTACTGGCTTAAGCAGGGGGACACGTCTGGCACTGCAGGATCTGAGTCCCTGGCGGTGTAGTGTGTTACTGATGGTAGCCTTTGTTATGTTGGTCCCAGCTCTCTGCAGATCATTCACTAGTTCCCCCATGTGGTTCTGGGATTTTTGCCCACTGTTCTTGTGATCATTTTGACTCCACAGGGTGAGATCTTGTGTGGAGCCCCAGATTAAGGGAGATTATCAGTGGTTTTATATGTCTTCCATTTCCTAATTATTAATTAAAGCAGAAGTTCCAGGTCTGTGAGAGCCAGAAATCTTGTTTGTAGGTGACCAAATACTTATTTTCCACCAAAATTTGCAAATAAATTATGTCCAAATCAGACAATGTGATTTTGTGGATTTGTTTTCTCATTTTGTCTCTCATAGTTGAGGTCGACCTATGATGTCAATTACAGGCCTCTCTCATCTTTGTAAGTGGGAGAACTTGCACAATTGGTGGCTGACTAAATACTTTTTTCCCCAGTGTATGGTCACCAACAGAGTAATAGTAAATTAAGGAAGTTCTCTTAGAATGTATTGTTATTTGCCCTGTCTGTGAAGCAGATGAGAAACAGTTGCATTAACATTCTTACCAGTGACCTTATTGCTGAATTATACACCCTGTCCAGTCCTTCTGTTTGACCACGTGACCTGTGCTCTGACTCTGAATCTTTAGTAAACTAGAAGTTTACAAAAGTATCTGAATGGAATGCATGGAGAGACTGACTTCTAGTCCACACAAAACATTCCGTATGATTAGCCACGATAAATGTCACGTGGCTGAACAAAAGGCCCAGAACCGAGCACATAGTTCATAAAGTAACCAGCAAGAATATTAAAAGTGCTATTGTTTACCTTATCCACATTAGCAACAGAGCAGAAAATAAAAAAATCCCAAACTGCTTCAGTAAAACGCTGTACACTTTCAGAATCTAAAACGAACAGAGAAGTAAACTGCAACAGGTCTTAACTAAAAAGTTCCTTTCGTCTTGTTTTTAAAGCTCCTGTGTTGACTTTGTGTCACCATGGTAACAGACCAAACAATTGATGTTTGCTTAGTGGTTAGCACTGTTGCCTTGCAGCACTGGGATCCTGGGTTCAAACCCGAACACAGACAACATCTGCAAGGGGTTTGTATGGATTTTCTCCAGGCACTCCATTTTTTTTCTACATTCCAAAAAACATACAGATTAATCTAAAGTTCAGACTGCGCGTCCCCATGGGGACAGGGACCAATGTGAATGATGACAATCTCTGTACAGCCCTGTAGAATATAATGGCGCTATATAAATTAATAAAATAATCCCCTAATCTCGCCCTTTCTTCTAATGATCCCCTACTTTGTGCTAATGTACATTTAGGAGGTTAGCCAGAAATAGAGGACAGATAGAAGTGAAAATTGCAGGATCAGACTACAAAAGGGTTTGTTCTGGTCTGTTACCATGGAGATGCATAGTCTGAAAGGATGGTGAGAAAATTTTCAGTTAACACCTACTGCAAAGTTGCTTCATTAAATACAATGCATATCAGCCAATCAGAGCTTAGCTTTCATGTCATATACTGCTCTACAAAAATAAGAGCTGAGTTTTGATTGCTTGCTATAGGCAACAAATACAGTCTTACTGCTGGACAGTTTACATACATAAGGCCAATGTAAGGATTTGAAAAATAATTTTGAAAATTGGAAATGACATTTTATGTAATGTACAATGTAGATTACCAATGAATGCCCTCTCTCAGAGGATCCACAAGTCCGCTGCCTTGGGATAACTCTTGACAACAAACTCGCCGGCCAACCACACCGCCAAACCCTCACCTCTGCCAGCCGCCTCCACCTGAAAAATATCTCCCGTACCCGCTCATTCCTTAACTCTGAAAGCACAAAAATGCTTGTCCATGCTCTCGTCATCTCCTGCCTAGACTATTGCAACATCCTTCTCTGTGGCTTCCCAGCTAGCACTCTCGCTCCCTTCCAAACTATCCTTAACTCTGCTGCCCATCTGATTCACCTCTCCCCTCTGCCTGAATGCCTTCACTGGCTTCCCATTGCCCAGCGAATCCAGTTCAAGTTAGTAACCTTGACCTACAAGGCTCTCCATAACCATTCCCCCCCATACATCTCTGCCTTAATCTCCAGATATCTCCCCTCACGCAATCTCCGCTCCTCACAGGACCTTCTTCTCTGCTCTCCCCGTGTCAACTCCTCACATAACTGTCTCCAAGACTTCTCCCGTGCTTCCCCCACACTCTGGAACTCACTGCCCCAACACCTCAGACTCTCCCCCACTCTCACCAGCCTCAAAAGCAACCTGAAAACCCAACAATAACCCTGCTGTCACTACACTATCCACAACCATGTCTGCCCCTCACCTTCTGTCTCTTCCCACCTTCCTTTTAGAGTGTAAGCCCTCACGGGCAGGGACCTCTCTCCTTCTGTACCAGTTGTTAGTTATTAATTTGTCACCTTTGTACTTGTTTGACCTATGTTATGTATGAAACCTGAATGTACAGCGCTCTGGAACCAAGGGCGCTCAAAAATAAATAATAATAATAATAAATGTATGCAGCTGGAATACTCACCTCAGCGATTTCAGGCGTTGACTCCGCTTTACTGACATAGCTGAGAACATGAGACCAGTTCTGGAGATACACACTGACCTATGGAGCAATTGTAAAGATAAGAGCTGAAACAGTACAAAAAACAGCATCTAGCAATAAAATAAATCAAGGTGAGACTGCAGTGGAAATCTACACTACCGTTCAAAAGTTTGGGGTCACTTAGAAATTTCCTTATTTTTGAAAGAAAAGCAGTTTTTTTCAATGAAGCCAACATTAAATGAATCAGAAACACACTCTATACATTGGTAATATGGTAAATAACTATTCTAGCTGCAAATGTCTGGTTGTTAATGCAATATCTACATAGGTGTATAGAGGCCCATTTCCAACAACCATCACTCCAGTGTTCTAATGTTACATTGTGTTTGCTAACTGTGTAAGAAGACTATTGGATATTTTGAAAACCCTTGTGCAAATATGTTAGCACAGCTGAAAACAGTTTTGCTGATTAGAGAAGCTATAAAACTGACCTTCCTTTGAGCTAGTTGAGAATCTGGAGCATTACATGTGTTGGTTTGATTAAACTCGCAAAATGGCTAGAAAAAGAGAACTTTCATGTGAAACTCGACAGTCTATTCTTGTGCTGATAGATGAAGGCGATTCCATGCAAGAAATTGCCAAGAAACTGAAGATTTCCTACAGCGGTGTGTACTACTCCCTTCAGAGGAGAGCACAAAAAGGCTCTAACCAGAGTAGAAAGAGAAGTGGGAGGCCCTGCTGCACAACTGAGCAACAAGACAAGTACATTAGAGAAATTGACCCCCCAACAGGTCCTCAACTGGCAGATTCATTAAATAGTACCCGCAAAATGCCAGTGCCAACGTCTACAGTGAAGAGGCGACTCCGGGATGCTGGCTGTAACATACACACTCACCAGCACGTGACTGGGGGCCACTGTAATGGAGTCGATTTATTTCCACTTGCGCTCACCTCTCAATCAGGTAGCGAATCAAGCATAAATCGTACCTCAAGACAGTTCCAGCATCCCAAGTTATACGCTGCCCCCACCTTCCTCCAGGACTCAAAAAGGAAATCAGATGGAAGGACTTTGATTCCAAAAAGATACTTAAGAACACTTAAAAAAAATGCTTACCGGGTAACCTCACTGCTCTTCCAGCAGCTACAGGGTTATAAACACTTCTTCAAGGTTATGGATCCGTATAGCCACAAATACTAACGTATTAACTTTTTAATTTTAATATGAAATGGGGTACAGTGCTTACATAGAAAAAAATACAATAACAATGACACGTATGAAACAGTTATAAAATAAAAAGGGAGAAACTTAGAAAGATTTCACACTTACAATGTGTCAGCTTTCAAATCCAAGGGGTATGGATGAATGAAGATGGAACACAGCTCAATCAGAAATTGAACCCCAGGCTATGAACAAAGAGCTGACCCTTGGACAATGGGTCCTATACCGTACTCAGCCATCTCAGATTTTCCCCACCTCCCTCATAACTATGCTTCATATCACTGGCTGGAAGATATAATGAGGTGGGTGGCGCTTGATGTCTAATGAGGGTTGTTGCTTACTATCCCCATTAAGTGGCAGTCACGGACTGTGCTTCTGCATGTGGACAGATCAATGATCTCTGAACTTTTGTGGCTAATATTTTATGGTTCTATGGGGTCATAGGCCACATCTGTTGGACTTTACTGGTTGGTGATTGTATATGTTAAGAGTCGTAAAATTGCCATCAATTTGTGGCTTATCAGATATGCACTGGGTTGTAATCACACAGGGGTAATATGATTGTCCAAAATGACTGTGAAGTTTCACAATCACAGGCTACACATTCCATTCCCAAAAGGGGAGTGGAGATCTTTGGGCTGTGGCAATACTGACAATACAAGCAATGCTGAATACCATTACCAAATACACATAATACATGTATACAATTCCTATGACAGTTATAAACAGTCCTTATGATAATATTATCGGACATTGTCCTGACACTCGCCTCCAGGGCAGAGTGGCAAAGAAAAAGCCATATCCGAGTCTAGATAATAAAAGGAAAAGATTAATATGGGCTAAAGAACACAGACATTGGACAGAGGAAGATTGAAGTGTTATGGACAGACAAATCGAAGTTTTGGTCACACAGAAGAACATTTGTCAGACGCAGAACAACTGAAAAGATGCTGGAAAGAGAGCCTGACGCCATCTGTCAAGCATGGTGGAGGTAATGTGATGGTCTGGGGTTGCTTTGGTGCTGGTAAAGTGGGAGATTTGTACAAGGTAAAAGGGATTTTGAATAAGGAAGGCTATCACTCCATTTTGCAACACCATGCCATACTCTGTGGAGAGCGCTTGATTGGAGCCAATTTCATCCTGCTACAGGACAATGACCCAAAGCCACCTCCAAATGATGCCAGAACCATTTCTGGAAGAAGGAGGCAGCTGGTATTCTATATGTAATGGAGTGGCCAGCGCAGTCACCAGATCTCAACCCCATTGAGCTGTTGTGGGAGCAGCTTGACCGTATGGTACGCAAAAAGTGCCCAACAAGCCAAACCACCTTGTGGGAGGGGCTTCTGGAAGCACGGGGTGAAATTTCTCCAGATTACCTCAGCAAATTAACAGCTAGAATGCCAAAGGTCTGCAATGCTGGAATTGCTGCAAAGGGAGCATTCTTTGACAAAAGCAAAGTTTGAAGTAGAAAATTATTATTTCAAATAAAAATCATTATTTCTAACCTTGTCAATGTCTGGACGATATTTCTATTCATTTTGCAACTCATTTGATAAATAAAAGTATCAGGGAAAACACATAATTGTCTGGGTGACCCCAAACCTTTGAACGGTGGTGCACATGGCATAGACAACAGCTGGTATGATGATGGCAGAGCGTCACCTTGATGACATTCAGGCACATGTTGATGACATGCTTGGCACTGGTGCAGTAGTCTCTAGCACGGGAATAGCATTTCAGTGCATTGCTCAGGTCTCCACAATCCAGATAGTGATCCCCCAGATCATCATGACCCCTCCTGTGAAAACATGAGGTTTTTCGAAAAAGCAGTTATAATATCCTAAGAGGTTTCTATAGCAGTCTACTTCCAGCCTTTCTAAACATACACAGAACAAAGAATTTTGCCAAAGAGCAAAGAGCTCACCAGCCCTATCTATTGGATCTAGTAATCTTCACTTTATGTGACTAACTAAATCTTGCAATGTGAAAAGGATTGAAACCAAGCCAGTGAAGTTCATCTACAGACAGCTGTTTCTGGGTATTTGCCCCTCATCAGTGCAGAGTAGAACTTCCTGGCTGGCTAGGTGAGAGGTGAACATACACAGTAATTGACAGTAGCTGACATCTTCACTGATACTAAGGGCCTTTAATATAGGACAATTATTGAGTGAATGAACGTTTATCTCCAATCACTTTCCCACGTAAAAGGCCCTGTAATCAGGTGACAAACGAGCAATTGCTTCACTGTCCGCTGGTTACTGGCCCATATAAAAGGACCTTTACAATCATCTTTCTTTAGGTTACCAGTAGATTTTGATGGTACCTGATGCTTTCTTTAATGGAATTCCCTTTGTAATTCTTCAGGTCAGTGTCCAATTTTTCCAGTTTCAGAAGTGCTTTTTTACGAGTTGCCTCCACCCAAGCTGTGTCCAGCGGAGGAGGGTCCAGTGAACCCTCAGGCAAAGCATCAGGTGCATTTTGCAATTCCCTGTTTTGGAGAAGAATATGATGGATAGAATATACAGTTAGTGGATGCTGAACGATGAAGGCAGAAGATGAGGCGTGGGAGAGGACAGAAAGTCAGGCATGAGATAGAGGACAGAAAGTATGTAGTAATGAAATTAAAAAAATGAAGAGATTGAGAACAAGAAAAGAAGGAATGTTAACCTCTTAACCTCCCACCGACTTTTGACAGCGGGCGGTGCATGTATTCTGTTGGCAGCGGCACCAAAGGCCGTTGCCCCCTACAGAGGGGGTTTGTGGCTTGCAGTGCTGCAGCTGCGCTAACAATAGAGCTTTAGTTAAAACAGCTCCTTTCCTAGAGTAGTCTCTGTGAATGACCACGATCATAGGAAGCCGCCGATCCCTTTCATTTAACCGTTTGATTGCCAAAGTCTGTGACTGCAGCATGATCAAAAGGGATTCCCCTGCTCCATGGGATTACCAGGATTCCCAGTGGCAGATGGAGACTGGGAAATGTCTGTACAGTCAGTCCTGGGGACCGGGAGAAGCCTTAGAGCTGTGTGTATAGCAAGTCTGCTGTCAGTGCACCCCGACAGCAGCCTGTATCATACTGACGCACCATGTAATGTAATGTATGTAACATTATGAAGTGTCGAAAAAGTGAAAAAATTGTTTGCCCTTAACGGGATTTAAAAAAATAAATAAATAAATAAAATATAAGTTGTTGAAAAAAATAACTAAAATAGGAATATTTAATTACAAAAAACTATTGTGCATAGGAAAACCCTACATATATTAGTTATCCACAAGGCCGTTATGATTGTAGAGTTAATATAACAGGTTGTTTAGTATAAAAAAAATAACGAAAACACCTTTTTTTATGTTCATGCAAAAAAAAATAAAAAATTACATTGTAATTTAAGTGTCTACTCAAACTACACCACCAAAAATACAACTTCTCCAGCATAAAATCCTGATACAACTGCATCCAAGAAAAAATAGTCATGACTGTTGAAACACAAGGAGGTAAAAACTGAAAGCTGCATGACTGAGGCTTTTTCAGGGGTTAAAGGGGATTTATCGTTTGAGCTGCTCATGCTGTTCAGCTAATTTTCTCAGATTGAGTTTGAAATCCAGGGGCGTGTCCTCTCGGCACTTCTCCCTCTCCTGCAGGCGTGTCTCCTTCGCACTGTCTCCTCCCAGAGGCGTGTCTCCTCACTGAAGAACTGTGACATCATCATTTTGTTTGAAGCAGGGGATGCAGAAGGTTGTCTGGATATAACAGCTCTGTAGCCTCCTGCCTGCTTTATGTCTGCAGCCTTGAGGCTCCACAAGCTGCAGCAAGCACCTATTAGATCTCTTAGTTTACACACAAATGACACTGAAAGCCAGCAGCTTTAACTTCTGTTCTAGCGGTGTTCACCCAAATTGTACTGACAACAGGCAGAGACCTTTACTCAACTACAAGGACAAATTTCAGCTTCAAGCAAAGATCTCTGCTTGCTGTCAGTGACATGTGAATGAAAACAATGGGGGGAGAAGCAATCAGCTTTGAGAGAAGACCCTGCTCAGCTTGTAACTAATTTGGGCTGGTGGTGCAGTGGTAGAGTATTTCTTTTACAACAAAGAGGTTTGGAGTTATAGTCCCTCACAGAGTATATTCCCCCCCCCCCTAAATTCTACACATATGTAGAGACCTAAAATATATATGTCAATCTCTATAATGATATATATATATATATAATATCTCTAATCTATATCATTTATCTATATAGATGCACGTACATAGCTCCTCCCCATATCATGTCTCATCCCCCAGAGTATATGCTTGGTGTGACTACGGCGAGGATGGGACACTATATAGGGGAGCTTTGTGTGTGTATATGAATAAAATTATAGATGTCATATATTTACATATGTGTACAATTTATAAAAGAAAAAAAAAAATACTGATGGGGCTTGAACTCCTAACCTCTGTCTTGCAGAGCTGATAACCTAAGCACTGGACTATACAAGCAGCTTATGCAGACACAGTGTTGAATCCTTATGTTATACACTACAGATGATGACGTCTTAAGGAGGCGGGGCTTGCATTAGATCTGAGGAACAGAACGCCCTCTTTTCAAAGTAGCATCTTAAGGACTGGACCTGTGAGGAGGTGAATCAACCTCTTGGCAAAAGACCTTTAAACAGGCAGTCATTGCCCAGATCATCACCCTAGAGCTGGGAGATGTACATAGAGCCAGCAGTCCTTGGTTTCACGATCAATTTTAAAGGGGATGTATCGCTTCCTTTGTTCGGCTAATTCTTACTGCTCTGAGCTTTTTAAATCTAGAAATGCAGGGGCGTTTCTTCCCCTCCCAGCTGGGTGACATCATCCCCCCCTTCACTGCTGGATCCCAAGACTCCCTCCTCCCTGAGTCCACATGTCACTGTGTCTCTCCCTATCAGTCTTATTTTGTAAGAGCTGTATACGTACCACAGGCTGCATTCAATCTAGACTTAGCACTGATCTCTCCTCTCACAGCTGGAGATGTGTTACAGTTGAATCCAGCTCTAAGAACAGGCACAGATCTCCCTTCTATGCAGGAGAGTTAGGCACCGGGACAAAACTGTTATGTTTTCTCATTATAGAATATGCTGCAGTCTGTTTCTGCTAGGTGTGGAGAGAGAAAATGCTACGGCCCCTAACGCTGAGTCAGGCAGGGATCGACACACAATTTTGCTGTTTCCTGATTGTGTAAGCCCTTCAGTGTAATTCTGTTTCTTCTGGCTGTGTGCCGGTGAAAATGTGCCGGTCCCTTACTCTGAGTGACAGACTGCTCTCTTCTGTGAATTCGACCAGGGGCGAACAGAATGTAAATGAGCTCTCAGCTAGTAAAATGGAAGGAGGAGGGATCAGCAAGGATTCGACCAGCACTGGATATCAGTGTAAACAAAAACACAAGATAAGGAATACTGTGAATACAAGACAGCTTTGCTAATGACATCCAATTGCAAAGTTGCTTGTTTTCACTCTCCCCTTATTCTGAAGACCATTTAATGAAATGATAAAACCCCTTTAACAGCTCAGAGGGGAGTAAACACAGAGTGTGCAGGCAGCCAATCACAGCGCAGGGGGCGTGGCCGGGGCGTTTCCTGTCTACGGGCGTATCCCAACAGGCTGAATGAAATGTCAGCCAGCCAATCACAGTGCAGGGGGCGTTCCGACCAGAAACAGCAGAAATAGAACCCAGATTTACAGAGTAGCTCATATCTGCTAAACCAAGTGACAGAGGTAATGCAACCCAATTACAAATTTGCTTATTTTTACTGTCCCCATAATCTTTGTAACAATAAAACCCCTTTAAAGGGGTTGTCTCATTTCAAAGTTTCCAAGGATGCATGAATGAAATAATGCTGCTTTGCTCTATCACTTCCTGGGCAAGCTGTCTGTAATTAGCATATGAGCTCCGTGTATTCAGACCTCCTGTTTATTAGTCTAGATTAAATAAATTACCTTCTCTGAGGTCCGGAGAATCTTCTGAGCTAATGTAAACAGAAGATTCATTACTGTCTTTTGTCTGAAAGATCAGATAACACACAAGTTCTCACACTGCCGGACCCAACCGGTGTGATGAAGTCACTCACTGCTATGAGATAGAACAATCAGCAAGGGCAGAAGTAGTACACAGGTCGGTCACTTGGGAAACGTGAAAGCCCTCAGAAGGTGATAAAATCACTTGTGGCTCCTTAACAAAAAAAGGATGAACAAAGCAATATATTTGGAAAACGTCTTCATTTAGTGTTCCCTACATTTTGAAAGCTATTCTTTAACCCCTTTAAAAAGTAAAGAGATAAAGTATTAAAAAGAGTGGTGTTAAAAACACATGACTGAGAAAACAGAGGGGGGGGGGGGGGATAATCAAAGGGAAGGATAAGAGGATCACAGACGTAACCACATGCATGTCTCAAGTTGTTCTTTCCTCTAATCACCTGGATGCCTCGGTCAGCTTCCGGTGAATCTCCTCATACACGTCGACATTGAAGGTTCGCTGTACAAATGATAGAGCCATTTTTAAAGCTTCAACGCGGAGCTGGGGGCATCGGTCGGCAATGAACTGCAGCCTCTCAATACGCATGAGGCCACTGTAGCTAGAAGCGTACTGCTCGAGATCCTGAGGAGACAGAAAAACGCATATGTGTGAGAACACTACCCTCCAGGATATGGACTCTAATGGAATGGTCTTATGGACGTGGCGTACGTCCATACACACTCACCAGGGTAGGGTTCTCCACCACGTAATTGATGTCTGGGACATTCTGTTGGTCATCCTGGGGGTCAGCATCAATCTGCATGGGCTCTACAGCCCCCTGGTAGCATAACACAGACACATCAAGCAATGTTAGGAGCTAGTCCCTGCTTCTGCTGACACAGTTTAATAGTCATACAGTACTGGATACAGAATACAGCAGGAGAGCCAAAAGGGAGGATATGCAACAAATCAATTGTATAAATTCACATGGATGAACACAGCTTGCTCTGAAGCCTGTCCCTCCCTGATACCTCAAACATCATCGGGAAGCTGGGTTGGCTGGTGCTCGGGGTATATTCTCCGGATGCCCCCTGCATGAAGAGATCTGTCCCTGACAAAGAAGGTGAGCTTGAACTTGAGCTATCCCTCAGTCTGTCCTGACTGTCTGAACTCTCCGACCCTGACATAGAGTTTACCTGCTGAAAGCAAACAAAGCTATAACACAATCTGCTTATACTGGTGAAGACTACATACCGTGCTTCCCCGAAAATAAGACACCCCCAAAAGTAAGACATAGGAGAGATTTTGTTGAATTCCCTAATATACGGCACCCCCCAAAAATAAGACATAGCGGAAATCATTGCTGCAGCTCCCCAGGCACAGGGCCGACCCTATCGGTGGGCAGAGAGAATGGGGGAGGGGGCGGGTGTTCCCAATCCCCGCTCACCCCGAGAAACGGCCCTGGGACATATTGTTGTAGCATCTGAGTGTTAAAGGACCTGTGCAGGGAGGTCATGTGACTGATGTCACCACAGGTCTTGAAAATCCCAGGACAGGAGACAGAAACCACATGTAAGTAACAGAGGGAAGAGGGGGGAGAACAGAGCAATGACACTGACACACATCTCACAGGATGGCTGATGAGGCATGCTGGAACTTCTAGTTCTACAAGTCCTTTACATACATATATCCTATGGTTTGTGACTCTAAACTTTGAGATATATATATATATATATATATATATATATATATATATATATATATATATATACATACATACACACACACACACTAGTGTAGCATGCTATAATTTATTTGTGGAAAAATAAGACATCCCCTGAAAATAAGACGTAGTGCATCTTTAGGAGCAAAAACTAATATAAGACGCTGTCTTATTTTTGGGGAAACAGGGTATATTGCACGTCTGACCAAATGACTGCGTCCCTTGGAGGCGAGTTTTACTTTTTAGTGGTTTAGCTATAAGAGCTAGAGCTAGACGTTAAGAAAGGTAGGTGTCCTAAGCACACAGATTTCCAGTCTTCTATCATTTGCCCAGTCCTGTTAAAGAGGTATCCAGATAAACAACACTTAAAGTGGTGTTACCACCACAGACTTTAATGGCATATTGCTAGAATATGCCGTCATAGTCCGATATCCACTTCAGGACCCGCACATATCTCAGGAAAGTAACAGAGCAGAATGAAAAGCCGGCTGCGCTTGCACACAACTCTCCATTCAGTTCTATGGAAGTTGCGAGCAGAGCTAAACAAACTGCTCTCCTGTACTCGAAACTCCAACAGAGCAAAAGGGAGAGCCATGCGCACGTGCAACCGGCTCTCCAGCCTGCTCTGTAGCTTTCAGGAGCCTGTTCCCGAGATAGATGCGGGTCCCAGAGGTGGAACCCACATCTATCATACTTTGATGGCATCTCCTAGCGACATGCCATCACTGTCTATGGTGGTAAAACTCTTTTAAGAGAACCTGTCACCTCCATGGAAACCTCATGAAGTAGCAAGAGATTTGAATAAAAACACTTTCTCAAATATGCTTCATTAGGAAAATCACAGCACTTCACCTGTAATTCAGTTTTTGTTTAAAAAAAAAGAAAAAAAAAAGCGCTGGCCCTTTAAGACAGGACTGAAGTCGGCTGCTGACAGCTTGAGGGATCACTATGTTGACAGCTCCTTGTAACTAACTGCTTCTGAGTTGGGAGAGTCCACTGCTCAGGGGGGAGTCTGTAAGTCTACAGCATGTTTACATCAGCAGCAGTGTAATATAGATTCTTGTGTTGTATGGAAGAGGAGGCTGAAGCAACAGGTAAACCCTATCAGACAAATGTCCTGCATGCTGTGCCTGCTACAGTGTGTGTACAGTGAGGCTCAGATCACTCTGTACAAGCAGCTGTGCCTTCAGACTCAGCCTGCCCCCCCTGCACAGTTGGAATCCTACTAGATAATGATCTGTGCTGACAAAATGAAACTAAAACCTGTGTCCATGTAATACTGAGGTAAACTCTCTGGATTGCTAATGACATGTATTACAGAAAAGTCTTATTTCATCTGATAACAATTTTTGTGTGGAGGTAATAGGTACTCTTTAAAGATAGGTCATATATGTCTAGCAGTCCCATGTATTTGAAGAGGTGGGAGTCTTGCGTTTCTTATAGCACTGTTTATAAGGACCGATGAAGTCACATGTAGGGGGAGATACCTGGGAAAGACGGCCAGGTTTTCTATATGTATTGTAATCTATGAGAGTTACATAAAAAGAATGAGCTGAGATTCTACATGCTCTTCACACTCTGGAGCCCCAACACTGAGAGGAAAAGCAGATCGTCAGTGATTTTCTTGCCTTAATAAATTCAGATATAAATCAGATTTTATTCCCTCAACCCTTTATGTCTGTTCTCAAGCCCAGAGACAGCGTGTGCAAGTGTTATGTAATAAGCCGGGCAGATCTCATTTTCCTGGACTCCTTTGTGTCTACAGTAAAAGGGCAGTGACGTCTCTACATCAGTGCAGGAAGGAGCCATTTTTCTGGAAAGGTTTGTACTATGTACGGAGCATTCAGCTCACAGGTAACTGCACCGACTGATCTACTGTAACAAATCCAAAGTTGTGAGCGGAACATCATCAGCATCAGAACTAAGAATTTCAATTGTCTGACTACATGCAGGGAGCTTAACAGAGTGAGGAATAAGCCCTTCATACCTAGGTACATAAGACGCTTTACCAGGGCTGCAGCATGCAGGACTAAACAGGAGGATGAGACCCTAAACGTCCAAGCTCTTCAGAATAATGCATTCATGAAATATATCTGTGGGACAAGAAGATTAGAAAAAACATGGTGGCTTTCTTCCTGCCGCAGCCACATGAGATGCCTGCGCCGCAGGGCTATGGAGTCGGTAAACCAAATCTCTGACTCCAACTCCTCCTCCTGACTCCCTCATACACGGCGCATGTTTAAGTGATAACTTTACTGTAGTAAAATGGTAACATCAGGTATCACCTTATGATACAATAATCAAGCTATTTAGATAGAACAGACACTGAGAAGCAAAAGGGTAACAATGTTTTGAACTTTTGACTTTCAGGCTCCATATCTCCCCATTCACTACAGCTTTGTACATGAGGTTACCATCATTTTATAGACAATCATCTTACCAATCTTATACATACATTATGTAGTATTTAGCATCTGCTTAGCTCTGCAGATTCTTGTCATGTAACTGCATTGTTACTGTTTTGCTCCTAGAAAATCAAAATGTTATTTTTTATTATTTTGTTAGTGTTTGGAAAATCTCGTTTGGCTTTCAACACTGCCTGAATCCTTCTAGACATACTCTGGATCAGATTCAAGTAGGTCTTAACCAAAATGTGATCCCAGGTCTCTTCTACAATATCTCAGTGTTGGTGCAGACTGGATTTTGGTACAAACACAGCTTTTTCTTCCACTCTACCCACAATTGTTCGATTGGGTTGAGGTCTGGGGACTGTGGAGGCCAATACAGCAACTCTACTTCATTGCCATTGAACCATTCCTTCTCCAACCTTGATGTATGCTTCAGGTCATTGTCCTGCTGGAACAATATGTCATCTTTTTCATACCCATAGTACTCGAGTGTACGAAATAACTCCTCGTGTAGGATACTCAACTAGAGCTCAGCATTGAGATCAACATTGATCCTGGTCAAGTATCCAACATCTTTGGCTGTGAGCCCTCCCCATATCATCAGGCTTCCTCCACCGAACGTGACAGTTTCTCTCTCCATTCGCCCCTTTTCCCTTAATTCTTCCCATTCGCCCCCCATCAGAGCCCGGTCTATTGACTTTCTTCTCATCGCTCCAAATCACCTGTTTTCAATCTTCCATTTTTCATACTTTTCTGTAAACTGTTTGCTGATGCTTCTTACGATAAGACTGAAGTTGAGGCTTCTTCACCTTTTTTTGGGCCATCATTCCAGACCTGTGTAATGGGAGTTGCCTGGTGCTTGCATGGATGTCTGATCTCACTCTTATGAAGCCTACAAGCTGCCTCCACTGCTGCGTCTGTTGTGTTAGAACTGATTGACCTTGTGATGAGCGATTTTGTTGGCTCTGATATTTCCCCTGGACGTCACCTCTTGGCTTTGGACGGACTTCATTTCAGATTCTTCCAGCTGTCAGGGCCTCACATGATGCAGTTTGGCAATTTTCTTGGCCCTGAGATGCTATCGATGAGATGGATGATGCCACTTCTCTTTTCTTGGGAAATCTTCTTCATGGCTGCTCGAACCAGTGACCTTTCACTTGGGAATCAACCTAATAACACCCTGAGCTATTAGGGAATACGAGTCCAGGTTGTAATTTGTAGTATACAAGAAGAAAAAGATTGTCCCACCACCAGGAGCAAAACAGTAACAATGCAGTTACATGACAAGACTCTGCAGAACTAAGTAGATGCTAAATAGTTGAAGGTAAAAGTTATGTATTTGATAGCCAAGATGATTGTCTATAAAATAATGGGAGTCTCGCGTTCAAAGCTGTAGCGGATGGTGAGATATGGAGCCTGAAAGTCACAAGTTCAAAGCTTTGTTACCCTTTTGCTTGTCGATGTAAAATATATTTATTGGATACGACTTTTGAACACAAAAACTTTAATAAATTGTAAATATGAAAAACGCTGCAGTAAGTGGGAAAAAAACCTGTTTTCAACAAAAAGTTCCTGAATAACATTTGTGGAGTCTCTGAATTTGTTCTGAGAAATAGTATCGCCTCCATCACATCCTGCATACATGACCTCACATCTGATCTCATTATTTCCAGGCTAGAGAACAGCTTCTCTACACTAACTTGGGTTGGGGTTAAAGCGGTGACCACAGGGACAACATCTCTAACAGTGTCAGGGTATAAAGGAATTGCCTCAGCCACAGTCAGTTTTGATTAATGGTTGAACTCTTCTACTTCTTTGAAAGCAGGTGAAAAATTTTGCTGAAATCTGTTTGCCCGGGGGGCGGATCTTTTTCCCTGGGGCAGCGCTTTGCTGTCCATGTCATCAATTACAACTCCTCATGTGATGAGGCTGAAGATCTGGGAGGCAGTAGCACTGGCGGGATCAATTCCTCTTGCTCTTTGCATCGAAACTAACTGGACCAAACTTATATTTTTTGAGAGTCGGAACGGCCATTTTATAACGACTCATAAAAAGCGGTGCCCAGGGGAAAAGATTCTGCCCCCACGGAAAAAACAGATTTCAGCAAAATTTTTCACCTGCTTTCAAAGAAGTAGAAGAGTTCAACCATTCATCAAAACTGACTGTGGCTGAGAAAATTCCCTTTATACCTGCATTGCTAGAGATTGTTTCCCCTGTGGTCACCGTTTGCCCCCAACCAAGTTAGTGTAGGAGGTGGGTTTTAGCCTGGAATATAAAGAGTTCAGATTTTGAGGGGATGTATGGAGGATTGGGTGGAGGAATACTATTTTCAGAACAAATTCAGAGACTTACAAATGTTCTGCAGTGTTTGCATATTTACAATTTGGTGTTCTAAAGTCATTTTCCAATAATTTATTTTCACTGCAAGCAATTTGGTAAAATGTTTTGAACTCGTGGGCTTTCGGGTCATTCCAAATCAACTAATGCTTTGTACATGAGGCTGCTGTAATTTTATTACAGTAAATCTTATGGATTCTATACATAATTTGCTTGCAAGTATTTAGCATTGCTTAGTTTGAGTTTTTTTAAAGGGATGTTACTGTTTGCCTATAATCTAAATGTTTTTTTTATTATTTTGTTTGTATTTGGGGGAAAACCCCTTTGGTTTTAAAAAATGCCTGACTCTTCTGGGCTCGGATCAGATTCAAAATACTTGATAAAATTGATCCCAGGTCTCTTCTACACATTCCAGTGTTTGGGGCAGACTGGACTTGGTTACAAATAAGCTTTTTCTTAACTCTACCCACAAATGTTCCAAAAGATTAAAAAATTGATACCTTTTTTTGTCAGTGTTGTTCTACCTAAAAAGCTTGATTATTGTATTATAAGGTGATAAAACAGCCTGATGTTACCATTTTTACTACAGTAAGTTTTCACCCTTTAAAAATGCTCCATGTATGGGGGAAATCAGGAGTCGGAGGTTTGGGAAAATTGAGGAGTCGGAGTCGGGGCTTTGGCTTGCCGACTCCACAGCCCTGGGTATAAGTTATGTCCCTGTAGTCTTTATTGATTATCATAAGTTTGTGAAGTGGATTTTGTGTCTAATTAAAAGTTATATTTTAGAGGGAATATTTTTTTCTTTTTGGTGTTTGTTCTCTTATTTTAACCCTTTAAGGTTAAGCCTGTTTTGGAGTTAAGGACCAACCCCTTTTTTTTTTTTCAAATCTGACATGTGCCACTTATCTGTGAATAACTTTTCAACACTTTTACCTATCCATGTGTTTCAGAGATTGTTTTCTCGTTGACGCATTGTGCTTTAATTTAGCAATTAATTTTGGTCGTTTAAAATCCTTGCTTAGGTGTGAAAAATATCGAAATGTTGTGAAAATTTGGAAAAATTTGGCCATTTTCAAAGTTTAAAATTTCTGTGTCCCAAGACACATAGTCCACCAAAACAAAGTAGTAATAAATGAACATCTAATTTTTACTTTCTGTTGGCAAGATTTTTTTAACATTCCTAATATTTTTTAAGACATTTGGGGGCTTTTGAAATTTAGTAGCAAATTTTAACTTTTTTCAAGAAAATTTGCAGAACAGATTTTTTTGGGAACGAGGCCACTTCTGATGTGGTTTTGAGGGGCTTGTATGTTAAAAAACCCCCTTAAATGACTCCATTTCAGAAACTACATCCTTAACATACTCAAACAAACATTTAGGAAGTTTATCAACCCTCTAGGTATTTCGCAGAAATTAATGAAAAGGAAGGTGAAATTTCAAGTTTTCAACTTTTTTGCAGATTTCCGATTTTTGTTCATTATTCATTGGAACCCCGTGATTTTACAAGAAATAGCAACTCAATAATGATTCCCCTTATTATGCATTTTTAGAAATATCCCACCTTGTGGCCCATATGCGCTTTTTGAATCTTCCACGGGCCTCAGAACTGAAGGAGCACCTTCTTGTTTTGGGAATATTTTTCAGGCTTTATTGGGGCAGTGATGAGCAGTGACAGATGTGGGAACAGAAGAGACAAACTGTCTTTTTAACTGATCAGACAGCTATAACAATATGAGTGAGGGGAACAGGGACTTGGCAATGAAGGGGTTCATTTTTTGTGTGTTTTTCACTGTATGAGCCGTGATGATCACTGGCAGAAATTGCTGGAACTTGAAAGTGGCAAACTGTCTGATCAGACAGCTGCCAAAAATAGATCACAGAGGCAGTGAAGATATTAGGCAGTGGAGGGCTAAAAAAAGTATTTCAGGCTGTGATAGCCCAGATCGCAGCACAGGGCACTAGGACCCAGCACAGAAATACCATCTCCTCACTCTCTCACAGAACACAGCCGGAGAGGTGTATCAGCTGTAATGGGTGAGTCGGCAGACTGACTGACCAATCCCAGCGATCCTTGGCAAGGAACTGCAATGATTTATCACCTGCTGTGAAGCTGAGCTAATTAGCTGTCAGAAACAGCAATTAGCATAGAGGTTTCACCTTATCTTCGGGCGACCGAAAGCTTACAAGACCTTCCTGGACGTCATGGTGCATTAACAGGCAGTGAACCATGACGTTTAGGAACGTCAGGGTGCCTTAAAGGGTTAAATGGATAAATAAAAGGAAAGTTTTATTCAAGGAAATGCTTTGGATTCTTTGATGTGGTTTTCATTGAGAAAGTCATCTTTTTTTAATCGCCCAGTATATGAAAAAACACCCACTTTAGGTTTCTTCAGCCTCCCCATCTTTAAACTGTGGGTGGGCTAAACATCACACAGACATGATGCCTCTCTCGCATAATTCCCTGTCACCCTCCTCATAACATACAATAATGGAAAGTTAAAGGGGTTCTCTACTACGTAATAAAATCCTGGGGCCCTGTTAACATAAAAACAAACCTTATATTCCCCTTTCTCCGGTCTCCAGGCCGTGTCGCCCTGGACTTTGGTTGTCACTCGTGGATTTCTGAGCGGTCACGTCCCTGCTGTAGCCGCTGATTTGCTGCACTGGTCACATGCCATTACTTACTGTTCAGAGCTGTTCCCTTGCGAATTGTGATGCAAATTGTGAAAACGTGACAATGAAACCTTCAGTGGTGGAAAAATGATTTGTCTTTTGCAGACACA